>JAOCPS010184773.1:0-14258 GCA_025505425.1 Graphium colonna
TGATTGGTTCCATCGTATGGAAAAATGTGTCAAATTTCGCGGAGAATACTTCGAAAAGCAATAAATACATTTTTAAACAGTAATGTTGTGTCATATCCTTGATTCTCGAAATTTTCAGTGCCGCCCTCGTATCTGTTATAGAAACAAAACCTCGTCATTCGCGAAGTAATTACCGAAATTAATTAAAACGTTTTCATTAAACTCGGGTGTTTATTTGCGTGGCCCTGTAGCGGACCCTTTTTTGTTAAAATTCAGAAAATGTAATTTTCGTTTATGTAAATAATATTTATTTTAACAAAACATGTAATAACCGATACCGCTAAAATATTTTCAGTGAGCATTGATATATTAATGCGTAATACAGAATTGAGTAACTAATGCAATATATGCATAACAGGATGCAATTGAAAATCCGATGGAAACTTAAGACCTATGACTTTACTTAGGATTTATTCTTTTAATAAGAATCTAATAAAGGAAGAGGCCATATATAAACCATAAACATTTTTTTTTCTAAACATAGATACAGACTTTTGACGAAAATGGTTGAGAAAAAAAATAAAATTAAAGGTTAACAAATTTAAAATTTAAAAGGCGGTAGAGCATAACATCTTTTTACAGCTTTTGCTGCACTTCTACGACCGCATTTGCCCGGAGAAGTATCACCGCCCTTTGTAAAGCCAGCATAAAATAAAGTATATACTTATGAGGATATGGCATGGCCATGTCTATCCTTTTCGATTCCCACTTTCCTCTCCTAATCCTTAATCCCAACCTAGAGTCAGTTCCGTCAGTTCTTTCAGTAAACTTATTCTATCATATTTCCCAGGTTGCAACGCACTCACGACTCTTCGGATGTTGCAAGTGGTTACGGGTTACAGGATCGCTTACCATCAGGTGAACCGTCTGCTCGTTTGTCTTCCTTACCATAAAAAAAATATATGTTTTGATACTGCCACCTAAAATATAATGATAATAGAATACCTTAAATGCAAAACTACCATATATGCATTTACAACTTTCAACTGATTTCACAGAAATTTCATTTTGTATACAATTTTGGACGCGTTTTCGACATGTTTATTTACTAAATATCAATATTTGTCATTATTTTTATAACGATGCATTTACACATATCGTAAAAAAAATAATTTCAAAAATGATATCAATTTTAAAACTAATTTTTTGACAAAAAAGTAAAAACAATTTTGACAGTGTATTACTAATTGCTAGCAAATATTTTTTCTTTGTAAATAAAGAACTAACTAAAAATTATTTTATTCTAAATTGCCAAAGATGAAGTTTAATTTAGAGAATAAAAAAAAAGAAAGAGAATAGAGAAAAATTAAAAATCTACCCTCTGAAACAACTTTATGAAGGAGAAATGAAAAATTAATAGCATTAAACTATTCAAATATTTACGCTCCCGCCGGCATTGTTTTGGTCTTAATTTTTCAGAGCTCGCAGACTTTGAATGGCCTGTGCAAAGCTAACTAGATTAAATTTTTGTCCTCTTCTGAAGGAGTTTTAAAATATTATACGTATTACTTCTGTCCGCAGCTGAATTTTATATCTCATTTTAGAAGTTGGCTTAATCAGCTTAAGCCAATGGATATCTCAACTAGTTAGTAAACCCAAACTTTGCTGAGGTGAATATTTCAAGTAACTTAAAAATTTCTACTATTGTGTTGAAAATGTTGATTTTATAAAAATATATTTTTTTAAAAAATTACACATGTTTTTTATTCTTTTAAAGATAAATGTTAATACGTATTTAGTCAAATTTGTGGGTTTTTATCTTTCAGTTCTATAATGTCTGCCTAGTCGACTGCTTTTCTTCTTTTAATTATGTATTTATTTTTTGAGTCCTGGTAAATACTATAAGGATCTCATTAAAGACGTAATTTTAGTATATTATGGTATTTTGATTTGTAAAAAGATACTGAAGCATTTTAAGTAGTTCGAGACTTGTCTCTTCATGACATTCGTAGTTTTATTAGGCAAAGTTGGAGATAACGCAGACATAAAAAGTTACAAAACTAATAAACCTTCAGCCGAATGACCAGCCTGTTTTAATCACCCGACCTCATGCCTAATAAAAAAAGATTATTATTATCTTGCAATCATATGACATCATAAAGGCGTACCAGTAAAATCTACTGGCCACAGATAATGCTAAAAACTGACCATTCGGCCTTATCTGAAGCCCTATATTAAAGAACATTGTTCAAAACGACACCCCTTGTTCCGTACCATAAAGGAGCTCCAACTTCAACTCAAACAATGAAAGTACATTCCTAAATATAACGCGAGATTTAATGTTGTCTGTACTTAATTGCACAGTATGGCATCGCTATGTCCTTTACGACGCTGCCCGTAAGGACGCGTAAATTTTATTACAAATAAAATGAATATCGGAATCAATGTTATATCTTTCGTCGATTAAATATTAACAATAAATGGAAGGACACATTAAGATTATATACGTTGTTATTTTGTATCATCGTATATACGATAGAGGATTATATAAAGTTTTCGAAAGATCGTGTATTTAAGTCGATATGGGTGTCATCGTATATATACGATAAAAAAATACATAAAGGTTTTGAAAGGTACGGTGTTTATAATCAAATTAAAATTCGATAAATCCGTATGAAATAATTCTATATGATTAAGAAAAAGAAACACTTTTTGAGCTAAGTACATTTTAGCAATTATGGCGTTTTTTTTGGCATAACTCTATGAACTAAAAATTTTATTACTAAGGTAAATTGATAGCATATATTCTAATATCGACAATTCCCTTGACTTTGGGTTTTTAAATGATTGAGATTAAAAGATTAAATAATTATTTAAAAAAAAAACAGATACAGTCTGCGTTTTATGGAAAGTATGATAAACAAGAAGACGGTTCACCTGATGTTAAGTGATCCCGTCGCCCATGGACACACCAAAAATCCGAGTTGAGATGAGAAAGAGAGTTACGAGTGCGTTGTCAACTTAAGCAATTGGATAAAACAGGTTTTGTAGTTAGGATGGATTGGGAACATATAAGGCTTTCGGTGACGATCTTAATTTTTTAATCAGTAAGTTTTAAAGACCAATAACACGCAATTCTAGCATAAATAAATCCTGCTGAATATGCTAAAGAACTGCTGCTTGAACCAATGTGGTCCCTGCAGAATGCAAAGGCATAATGGGTCCAAAGCACGCGAGCCTACAGCGGCCAATTTAAATAATGTTCATCAGCTAACGTAGGTGCTGGGGCGAGATGAGTATCTCTCGTGCGAACGCGTCGACGTTTTAAACTTGGAACGATGGTATAAATCATAAGCGGTAGCGGATGTGTAAAAATTTTGGCTGGAACCATAAACTTTGTATTTGACGTGTTGCTTTGAAATATATTTCATACCACGTACGGAAGCGTGGGATTATAAATGTAGGAGACCTTAGACCCACGCCTGCGTGCGTAGTATGGTACAATTAACAAATGGAATTAGATTATTGTATGTTTTCAGTTAAATAATATATTTCGTCGTGTAGTTATAATTATTTCTTGCTCGCGCGTCAGCGTTTCTAAACCAGTAACGACGACGGTATAAATCATAAGCGAAAGCGGATTAGTAATAGTTTGTGGAATGTGTAATAGTGTTTAACTAATTATTTCTTGGAATAAGCCCATGTATTTTTTTATAAAAGAAAATAATCTCTACGTAACAAATATTGAGAAATATTACTTTGGTATAAGTAATGTTTACTAAATGGATATTTTTTTTTATTTGTGAGTTATACAAAATTACACAAAAAGTAATATAATTTAATAAAAATTAACATGACTTTATAGTTTATACACTGGAGTACATATAAAACCTTATACGGGCATTTTAGTTGCCTAGATACGTCATATAACAAAATTAAAGTATTGTTACGGGCAAAAGGATAATTGGGTTCGATTAAGATGTTTATTATATAAAAATTACTACACATAATAAGCTTCTATTCTCCGAAAAAGTGAAGGTACAATAAAACACCTTATACACCTTAACTACGACAAAATAAATAAAATAACGCGAAAAGTGGCAAGTAAAAATAATAAACGTAGATTTACATGGAATATGTAAAGGAGACAGTTATTTACAGGGATTTAAAGATTTTTGAAGAAGGTTAAAATAGAATAAACTCTATCGAAAACATTGATAAGGGTGGCTATACCTAAGAAGGCTTATATTACCTGTTAAAGAGGGAGAATATCTCTTGAACAATTATTTTTTCATTGCATTCTAACGTTTCCATTACGCCGTCATTTACACATAAAGTGCGTACAAACTACACGCAATATTTAGAGCACCATTCGAGCAAATGGCCCCAATGTCTATAAACATTAGCAATAACAATAGAATTGCCTTCAATTTACGTAATTCAAGTTGTGATCGTTCGCACTTAGGATAAGTTCACATTTGCCGAAAACAAGCATTACAAGAAACCCGAGTTACTTAGTGGATAGAAATTGAACTGTTGAAACTAAGCTGTGTTTTAATAAAATATTATGGCGAATTAGATATTTACATCTTATACATTTATTCATGTTTTATTATATAATAGATATTTACAGCTACGTTTAATTTTTAAAGATCCTAGTAATATTACAACTTGTATGAAATTAGATCTATCATCATATCAACCAAATTTTACTATTTTCAAAGATTTTAATAAATTAGGGATGTCCTTTCCACACATCGACACAAGAAAATCCATCATAATACTCATGCTTATTTGTATGACCAGTCTCTACCCAGTGATTAGCCATCAAGTATTTTTTTTCATCAATAGCAAAATTATTTGTTTTATTACATATGTTTTGTATACTTGACTTTCTTCAGATTCTTAAATAATTAATATTTGACAAAAATAATATACATTTAAAATATTACAATAATGAAACTCGAGATGCAACAGTAATTTTAAAATTGGGCGAATTGAACGTGATATGGCATTTAAATTTTTAATTAAATGTAGAATCGCAAAGCTATTTTTTCACGATATTAAAACACACGTTGTATATATTGAATCGTAGTTTTACGACTTTTATAAAAAAAATAAAGTCCTATTACAAGTCAAATGCCCTTAGATTTTGCCCCTTTCAACTAATATTGAATCCAATTTCAATATGGAAGAGAAAAAGATACCAAAGATAGTAAGATAAGTGTATGAAAATAATTGTTTTCAAAGATAATGTCTATTATTGTGTAATATAATTATATTATATTTTATATTATATTATATTATCGTCTTCTTCTTGTGTGAGGTGCATAACAAAAAGAAAAAAAATGTCGTTATGTCGGTGGGGTGAAATAATTAGGAGTTGAAAATCAATGTGGTCGTCTTCAGTAGCTTCTATATATTTCTAAGTAGCTTAAAAACTTTGGCCTTATCTCATGTACCAGGCGAACCGTTAACTCTATGTCAGTTTTCTACGACGCCGTAGCACTTCCGGTATCAAGTTTGCCCACACGTGTTTCTACCACATAATGTTATTAATCATACGTAAAATATAAAACCTCCATACTGGTATACGAGAATAGTATAGTTGTTTTATTATTTTTTTTATAATCCGGAAGAGACAACCCGCTTACTATCATATCATGTCTACCTTATCCATCGATAAAATTTATTTTTATTTATCTATACCTAAATCTATCTTAGCCATTTAAAAAAAGATGCAATGTAAATTCTAAGGACAAAATAATTTCAAATCTAAACGACAGCGAAGTTGACTGAAGTCGACCGTTTCATATTTGGAAAAAATGTCTTATTTTATTAAATATTATTTCACAAAAGACTAAAAATTATTTTTAATCAACCGTAATTTTAATAGTTATTTAATTGTCACCTAACAGCCGTTCGTTAGTTTGCTCGTTCAAGTACCACCTACTTCCACTAAAACGATTAGACGTTTTTTTTTTAATAAAACCATATTAAATCACTTTTGATTTGTAATTAAATACATTGTCAATTACCATATTTTCATTTATGAATATATGTTTATTCATAGGTATGTTGAAATTGACCTCATGCTGCATTTCGTTATTAAAATCCCGTACAGCCACCGACGGCATCAATTTAATATACTTCCGATATTCCATTACATTAATATGTTGAAAAATATTTCACATGACCAATCATATTAATATTAAAATATGTACGAATATTCGTGAGTTGAAACATATCGACATGGGCGACAAAATAAAGTACTTCTCGATTCTAAAGGAGATTTTAAAAGAGAATTACTTTTTTTTTATTATAAGGCCTAAATAACTTGATTGTTTGACAGATTGCGTCAAATAGCCATAGTAGATACAGTAATGCGAGTATAATTATGTATGATAATAATTTATAAAAGTCGTTTTGACCGAATTCCGGTCACGGCAGCCAATCTATCAGAGGCCAGCCAACTGCGCAGGAAATATTATAGCGCACTCTTTGTTCCTTAACTCTCAAAGCCCGGATATCCGACACGACCGAAAAGAGAGACAAGGCACCGGACCGACTTTTTACTTGCAAATCCGATGCATTGATCATCTTTCTTTTCAGGCAATTTGGTTCGGATCAACCCGCATTGTCCTAATCCAACCAAAAACCAACAACCCACAGTTATTGTTTCCCCACGGTATTCGAACCCACGACCTCCGGTTTACAAAACAAAGGCCCCTACTCCTAGGCTACGAAGGCAGTTCATATTTTATAACAGTATAAATAATTCTAACGCGTATAAGGAAATATCAAGATTTTTAATAGAATTGTTAAACTAAACCTGCCTGTACTTCTATAAAAGATAATAGAGACAGATAACGTACTCCCGAGCTACCTCCGCGATTCAATACAACGATTCCTTGAAAACTTATGGACTGTCACGTTCAAAAGATATAGCGTCGCGCTGATAAATCTACGATCAAACTGAACCGAAAGGAGCCGGAGCCAGCGCGTAACTTAAAGGAACAAAGTAGCAAGCACTCTTTGAGATAAACTCCAGGGAGGAAGCACAAGTGTCCTTGAGATAAGCTTAGAAAAAAGGTTCGGTATACCAAATAGGTGGCAAGCGACTTTGTATACCATGTTTACTTTAGCATCTACAATGAATATTTAAATTTCATAAACCATTTCGAAGACAAACAAACGAGCTACCTTGCTTGCGTAAAAAGTTTTAGTACAAAATAATAAAGCCTATGTATGATTTTGATGCATAATATCACTGCAAAAGTTTAATTGAAATTCGTTCAACAGTTTTTGCGTTAAATAGTTACAAGCAAATCTATTCATAATCATATCTCATATTTATAAAGTTAGTACGTAACGATAGGTTTACAATTTTCTCGACATCAAAATATTAGAATAGCGACTGGAATTTTTATATGTACAAGAAATACTTGCGGAATACGTGTGGGGACATTTGCAAATAAAAAGAGACTTCTGGAACCGCGCCAATCCAATTTAAAATAAAACAGGCAATTGTACGAGATTGTTAAACAGCGTGAAAATTTGATTTATATATTTCAACTTGGATATGCATATGTTTTATTGCTTTCTACCGTTCTTGGAGATTGGGCCTTACTTTTATGTCCAATACAAGTAAAATAGAGCCGTGATTTACATTTTTGAGATTTTTTTGCATGTAGCAGCTTAGTTTTCATATTTTTAGTATAGCTCATCATTAGGCCTAAATAATAATAATAACATTTAAAAATCATTTCCTAGGCAAACTCTGAACAGAGAATATCAGTGGAGGTTGATGAACACATTTTAAGGTATTTTATTATTTATATATAGACTACATACTTATTTTTAATAGGAATAGAACAATTGTTTTAAGCCCCAGAAATTCCCCTATTAAACACGACAGATATCAGTTATTTTTCTAAAGTTAAAATGAAATTAAACAGTTCAGAAATCGTCACCCACCGTAACTTAGACCACGCAATGCGGCGTCTCTAAACATCATCTTAATCACGTTGCCCTTTTCGGGGATAAATATTTAATAAGGGCACAAGTAGCGCCCCTAACAGCTTAATTGTTGAAATATAACGCCCAGACAGCTCTCAGTTTGGCGTAATTATATTTTGAAGACTTAACCTTTGTTTGCAATGATGCAAATGTTTTCAAACAATAATTTAACTCGGTATAATTATTATGAAGCTCTTTGAACACGTAATTTCGAAATAGCGAATAGCACGTACATAATTGAAAAATTGGTTAAAACTAAACATAATCTGTAGCATTAAAATCAATTTTTTTTATTTGAATAGTAGTTCACTATTTCAGACTAAAATTATTCAAACTCTTAGGGCATCGTATTCCAAAAATACGTTATTTAAAGGACGATGTCCAAAAGTGTTACCAAGAATTCTCATGCATCAATATCAAAATTATATAGTAATTATTCCCATAATTTCTGATATCATTACACTTTATTGATTTGATTAGAAGTTAATACTATGTAAAAGTTAGTCGAGTATCCAAATAAATCTTTGAACTTCATGCGACGTGGTATGGTATAAAATGGGCATTGTTCTTTAATTCAAATAATAATTCATACATTCAACATACCTACATAAAATAATATTTTCTTGTTGATTTATATTAATATTACAGGACAACGATCACAAATAATTAAAAAAATAATCCAAAAAAAAAACGCAAATTTTAAATACTGCCCATATACCATGGCTTCAGCATCCCTTAGGGTGCACGCACACGTGTCTCATAACAACTTCCGCTCCAGTATGCGCGGGGTGTTCTAGGTCTTAGGTTAGCTGGAGCGAGGCAGTGTGCCAGGGCCGCCACTCCAGATAAGCCCGACGGAAAACGCCGCCTTAATGAGAACGAGTTAGTTCTAAAACTCGATGTTAAGTGAATTACGCCGCCGTGCTAAAGATTACTATAAAACGTCCGACGTAACTACTCTAGTGTACATATATCCTAATGGCTTTCTTAAAAGGGTTTCTGACACAATATTCGAAATAGTTTGTATACTTGTGAGTATCCAATAAAAAGAGATATCTTTATTTCTTGATTTCGAACCACGCTATCATTTACGTTAAAAATCTGGAACCAAGTCCCAAATTAAGACGCGTACAGAAATAATTATCAAGAAAACCTGCTGGTAAATTTGTAGTTATTTTTTTTTTCAATTAAATTGTTAATAAAACAGCTTGCAATAAAATTGATAAAAGCATTATTATATTTAATAACATTTTATTATTTTAAACAATATGTACCCGTACCAAAAATATATATGAACAGTATTTAAAACTTATAAAGTAAGAACAAAATTGAGGCGCAAATCCATAATCCAATTAAGTTAACAAATTAAAATGTTTGCGTCACCACGAGAAATTTCCATAATATCGTTTAGAAATAGAAATATGAAACATCAAAAGATTACTTGTACTTGCTACGTAACAAAACCTTAATCTCCATCTTGTATTTATATAAGAGTACAGTACAAGCGGCATAGTCTTGAGTTGCAGCAAATCGACCGAGGTCGCTGCTAATTAGAATCTCAACATCGCTGCAAACGAATGGCAGAAATGTTTGTGAATTATTAAATATTGCAGTTGTAGCGAATTTAGCGCTATTTACGCCAAATAAACGAGTAAAGTTTCGCCGTTAAACGGCCGGTATGCCGTATCCAGAAACATCCACAATCCGCCATTTTGTTTTCTAGTCGTGAACGCTTTAAGAAAACAGAGTGGAAAATTGCCCCGCAAACTCGGAATAGAAACAGACGTTTGTTCGTTAATTAATTTTATATATTTTAAATTAAAGTGAGTGTATGATATTGATTTATTGTTTAATTTCGTGCATTAAATTTAATAAATGAGACTATAATACATGGAACTGGCATTTTCTGTATAATAATGTTCGCCGTTTTAAAAAGTAAAGACAGAGAAACTTATTGAAAAGAAGTTTTCCTTTGCATGCACAGTTTTCTTTTTGAAACAAAATATAATTAAAACAAAACAATAATTTTATATCTAATTTCAAGTTGGTCCATCCCAGTTTCACAAAACCTCTTAAGCCCTTAATCCCAGGGAACGTTTAATTTTATTTCCATCGCAATTATCCCAGTTTCGGTATACAGTTTGAGACGTAAACTGGAAAACCTTAGCCGGTTTATTTTCTTGTAACTCGCGTAACGGATTCGCGAACACGCTCCCTGGGCTAATCCTGTTGGAGGACATCAGAATTCCGGAATCTCTTATAAACTTTTCCTCTACAACTTGGGAGGTAAGTTTTAATGACTCAAACCTGCACTCCTTGCGAAAGATAAGGCGTAATCCCCTCGAAATTGATTTAAGAACTCCAAACTGCAAAGTTAGACGTCCTTAGGTCAATGAAACGTATAATGAACGCTATCGCCAGTTTAGGGGAATTTATTGCGCAATATTTTATGCGCTATAACGTCTATAGAAAGTAACGTTAATTTTTATTGACGGACATTAAGTTTATGGTGAACACTACTATTTCAGTAAATCAGGCTTCTAATTAGGATCTGTAGACTATTTACAGTGCGGCAAATTTAAAGCTTATTAAATGTTTACAACTTTTTTGAGACTTTTTGAGCTTATTGGGTTAAATATAAGGTCAAATATCCGTCCGTTTTTAACGTCATTTAGTGCTATATGTTAAATGAACTTAACTAGCTATGGCGTTAACAATTTCTTATTCAATATATTAATAATTCAAAGTGCATGATTAAAGGATATTCTAATTTGTATTTATTCATTTAAACGTACGACTAAACTATTCAATTCTTCATATTATACTTTTTTTTATTTTAACCAGCAGCTTCAAATACGTCAATGAAGCTATATATAAAATGTTAAGGACATCAACGACATTTACAGATAACAAATCAGCACAGATAATTTACGGAACGTTGACTAGTGGAGAGAGGCAGAAATAAATCTCAAATCTCTTACGATATATTTAAAGCTACATTTATACAATGCCCTTCCGCTTTGGCCGTTTCATCTCGGTAAGCGGCTGATCCGGTCTGATGCGGCCATTTATCTCCTGACGGCTCTTCGGGGACTTGGTCGTTTGACGCGGGCTTTGATTACCAAAGCGCGGGAAAAGAAAAAAAGAAGGCATTCGACGCTAGCGTCGCGCGGCCAATATTGAATGGTTTTTATGAATTTTTCAAAAGTCGCCCGAGGAACATGGTGCCTCTGTCAGTTTTGCCGCCATTTTTTATGGCGGCGCGCTGTAAAGGAAATGTTTTATTCGCATCAACGGAATATGTAATTGTATAAACCATCATTTATATTGTAGATTCCATAAAGTACATAAAAAGGAAATATACTCTAAAGCATTAATAAAGTTAAGATTAGTCTAAAAACTTTGGTCAATGTAAGTTACATTATAATTTGTTCGGATAAATATTTTTATTTGCCGCCACTCACCTAATTAGCCAAAATAAATAAAGATTTGGAAATGTTTATGGAAGAATAGGATTAATATTTTAACGTTTTACACATTAACATTTTGGTAAAGCTGAATTAGAAACCTCCGCAAACATAAATTATGTACGTATATTATACTACGCAAGTGTTTCATTAACTCCCACGGGGCATATATTATTTAACTTGTTAGAACGATACTCTTAGGAGTTTTACTTTAATTTAAATTATATAAAGAAACTTGAGAGGGTTCGAGGAAATTTAGTGCCTCCCTCTATTTCCTTTGGGTAAATGTCCTATTTATATACAATTTGCAATTAGATTAGCTTAAAACGCTTATCCAAAAGAGTTACGTTTGGATATTTTTGTTTGTTTTTTTTCTTTTTGAAAAACACTGCCCTAATTGTAAGACCAAAGTCTTGTGTTACAAGGGCGTTTTACAAACATAAATCCCACAAAGACAAACACCCAGGTCCGAAACAACTATTTGTAGGTCGTACAAATATTTGCTCCGCGTGGGAATCGAACCCACGGCATGCGACGCCGCAGCCAATGTCTTAGCAACGGCGCCAACCAGTCAGTCTTCATAAAAAAGTAAAGTTAACTCGAACAATTTCTTCTAGAAACTTATGATACAAAAATAGAATTATGTATAGTGTTTTTAATTAATATAGTACTGAGTAAGAATGTTTACAATATTTAGCATTTATAAATTACGCGTTAAAACCTTGAGCAACCTTACAAATATCTAGTATAAGGACACAAATAATAGATGCGCCCATTTATAAAGGGACCACAATAGATTCTGCACCATCAAACACCAAGCCATCATGGTAAATAAGTTTTCTTCACTAAACATAATACAATCTATACCAATATCATAAAGCTTGAGTTTGTTTCTTGATTTCAACGCACTAATTTCAGAAACTACTGGCCCAAATTGAAAAATTTTAGCGTTAAAGCCCATTACAGAAGGCTTTAGGCTATACAGCTTCACACTTTTACCACCAAGAGCGAAGCATCAATAAAACATGCTGCAAAATCAGCAAAAAGTAACGTATGTGAAATCGCAGAGAGCAGCTTGTCCAATATATACATAATACAAAATCACACGATATGCCTTTAGCAAAAAAACAATGAAAATCCAGGCTGGATTTAACTATTCATTTCATATGATTGCTAATGGAAATGAAACGTCATTAAGTATTTTTTTTAAGTAGCGGGTTATTTCAAATTTTACTAAAATTTGTTAACCATTCCAACTTAGCTCCAGGCTAGCAAGCCTAGACATAGTTGACGACAAAAGTCGAATGGCGAGATTCGATCCCTCGACCACATGCTCTGAAGTCCGTATCCATAACCAAAAGACTATTGGCGGTCGTAGTTATACACAAGTAATGAACGTTTTCACAAACATTTGTACAATGTTCGAGTAAAGAGAAATTGCAGAAATTGCATGCCTTAAGCACAAAAAGCAAATAGACCGAAAGCAACAAAGCGTTATTTTCAAGCGTTATGGAAACATTTTCAATTGAAACATGCACTTGTTATTAAATTTGTAATTGTATTCCTTAGGAATAATAGTTATTTTATATATACAATTATATACTTTAAAAATTATTTTTATTAGGAATACTAATGTTGTATATTATTTTGGTTAAGTTTCCATTTCTATTTTCATCAGAGCACTCATATCGAATGATATGAGCCAATTAAAAAAGCTTGTGTTATTTTTATTCTTTTTTTAAATAATTTTGCCATTGTGCCCTAATTTTACACATATTTTGATGCTGAGCGCAATACTCTTAGCTCATGGACTTGGCGTACATTCGCCTCCTTTTTTAATTGATTAAAATCTACTGATTATTTTAGGTAAAGATCATATGTTAGGTAGCTATTTTTAAACAAAAGCAAACGATCGATAAGATAAAGAATAAATATTTAAATAGTTATTTCTCCGAACGCAGACCGGAACCAACAATCTCGTGAAAGTATATAAAAAAGCGCAAATGTTAAATAAACCTCAAAAAGAACGTTAGAACAGTTTTTATTTCAGCAAAGCACTGAAATGTTGGACTACAACAGGCACCCGCGATATTAAAGCATTTTCACAAAGGTTGCGCTATTTCACCAGCCAATATCTGGAGTACACGAAATACTTTATATTTTCAAAACACCGAGTGCCCTGAACACAACGCCGCATACCTTACCGCCTCTGAAACGCTGGAATACCTTTCAAATATTCCACGCCGTACACGGTTTGCGTGTGGTACAAATAGAGGAGGAAAGCGTTTTATCATTCTAGACAGGTGACCACGGTCTAAAATCTGAAATATGCACTTGCACTTCCCTGTAATGCTTAAAAATGTTAATATATTTACCGTAAATATATCTGTAATTGTTCAGTAATTCCATTATGTAGGTTTACAATAGAATGCCGTGACAAAGGATTGTTTGAAAAGAGTTACTTTTAGCACCTAAAAATTGCAATTTATTTTACAAGGCTTATCAAACGTTGTGAGTATTGTTCTTGATATTTATATGAAAAATGTATTTATGTATATTTCGTGTGGTTTATTTAAGTAACAAATGCTAATTCGAAGAAAATTATCACAAGAAAATACGCGTCTCACGTGTCATGAGAGTCCACTATTATTCGTTAATTTTCTCACCAACTAAACGAAAAGATACAGAATATATTAGCATTAAAATTTACAGTTACAGTCGGCATAAAATAAAGTATGCATGACTTTTGGGGATGCTGGATGGCCATGTCTACCCTTTTCTTTTCTCACTCCT
>JAOCPS010184882.1:0-14256 GCA_025505425.1 Graphium colonna
TAAACTCACACATAGTAGCGCTTGGCAGCGGTCGCCTCCTCCAAGAAGCAATCACTAGATGAATCTACGTTACTTTAATCCGCATACTGGAACGTAATAGGTGTACTCGTGCCGTTCGCTTAAGTTGCTTGACCTGAAGTTTAATCATTTAGATTCCCTACTGATTTTATGGCATTGCGCCCGACTTATTGGAAATCTAACAACTTGCTGGCGATATTAAGTGCTCGCGCAGACAAAAACACAATCTTTCTTCTTTTACTTATTCCATACTGACGAATACGGCCGAAGAGAGATCAGCCGCAGGAACGGCTTTTTATATGTCCATCTGATGCATAGACTTTCCTAGCTGTCAGGTAATCGAATAATTAGCCCATATTGCCTTAAACCACAGCAATAAAATATGTTATATGTTGATTATTTGGAGAGGAAGTATATAATATAATGTAATAAGAATATAGAAAGGAAAAAAAGTTTTTTTTTAATTTTATTTTTAGGACAAATAACAGTGATATACTTAATAACACTTTTTTACAATTAAGCTTAGTATACAAGCTCCAAGCCACTGGAATACAAAGTGACAGTTATAGAATGTACGTGACAATATTAATAAATTACAAAGTAATCTAATAGGTATTTGGAATATAAATAAACTGAAAGGAAGCTAATATAGTATTTAATTAGGGCTCAAAGAGTAACAAAAATAAATAATTTCAGGGATTAATTACAGAGATGGTTGCATTTCTTCAAGTGTTTTAATGATTTTCCTCTTAAAGGTACGTTAGTGCGCATTTGAAAGTAATGCCTCATGAAAAGTCGATACGGATTTCTAATAAGCAATAGTCCAATATTTATATATGTTTTTATAACGACATAGAAAATAATTTTTCATATTATATATATGTGACCCAACGTGTCGTCGCTTTGCGTCTACTGCCTAGTCGTTGAAACTGTACACGCGACGAGTGAGGAGTGCGCTGACGCTGCCGCTGGCGGCATGTCCAAAGTAGTTCTATTTAACGGCGATTCAACCCCACTCATGAGGCACGCATACGTTCAAAATGGCCCCTGGGCAACGGACTGCCGCGCAACGGGCTTCCTAATTGCAATGTGCATGCATTTCAACATTAATATTAAAGTGAAGGGATACGGGAGCAATACTGCTAATAACAACATTTATGATACCGTATAAAATAATAATAAAACCATTTATTTTTTTCTGACCACACATAACAAAAAATATAGCAAAGGCAGATATAAAATTCTAAAGGTAAAATACTTGGTTAGTGGGAGCTGGTGTTTTTACGAAGATCACACGTGTATTACCATCCACCAGGACCCTATTAAAGAAATGCAACAATTATTGATTGAAGAATATCATGAATTGCACAGTGTTATATATTTAACATAAAAGTTGTATAAAAAACAGTACGACAAAAATATTTGTAAGCATTTGCCATTAGTAATCCCAACTTTTGTTGGGGATTTAACAAAAGATTATTTAAAACGATGTTTTAATAAACAAGTCCATTCTTGTACCGCTGCTTGTCATAGATAATTTTTGGTCTAAACCTATGAGATATGTCAATATTTCCGTTAATAGCGGCGCTATGACAATGCCGGTGGCGGTGCTCGGCACAGGTCGTTAGTATGCGGAATGCGGTGCCTCTGCCGATGGCCCCTCCCACATCCGATACACTTGTGCATAAACCTTACGGAATCGTTTCATATCAAGTATGCAATGGTGGTCTGGTTGAAAATGGAAGAGTCCATTCTATCAGAACGTATGACGTCTGAGCATACATTTCCTGTTGAATGTGCGTTCTGGAAAACAATCGTTTGCATAACTTGAGCTGTCGTCTTTAACCGTGCATGTTTTAAATAATTGTCCGTCTTCGGATGAAAATTGGGTCGCAGGAAGTCTTTAGGGCACTGCGGCTAGGCTAATATGCCATTGACTAATGGCGTCCTGTTTTCTGATGAACAACTTTGTTTTCGCACAAAATTATAGAAACCAACTTCAAACGCCTTAAAAGTGTACTTTTGATACATATCTCCTCCGTTATTTTACCCCAGTAATTGTACCCTGTGAGATAAAAATAAAAATATTTTTTCAAGTCAGTTCATAAGTTGCGGAGATATGTGCGAACATTTCTAAATTTTGTTATTTTTATTTGAGCCATTATTTTTAAAAAGTTTCCATAAGGAATGCTCTATCATTTAAAAAAGAATTTTTGAATTGGTTTATAAATGACGGAAATACGCACGAATTCATATAAAAAAATAAACATTCGAATTGAGAACCTTCCACCTTTCTTGAAGTCGGTTAATAAAACAGGATTCGCTCCTTAGCTGCATTACGTTAAAGGCGCGAACCCTTGCCTAAAAATGGGGTGATGTTTAAATATATAAAAAAATACTGGAATGAAATCTAATTATGCTGATTCTTGATGATTGTGGTAAAATGTAACTGTGATGATGTGACGCAAATATAGTATATAAGATGTTGACGAAGCCAACATTGGCATTGCAAAAGGCGGTTCCACTCCGCTGTGCTCGGCGGCTGTTTGTCCAAGTGCGTCCCAAGGGCGTCGCGGCGCGGTGCCTCCGCTCGAACTAAGCTCCAAATAATATTCTACACCTATTATCTGATCATTTTGCAGAGCATTGCTTGAATTTTTTTATGCGTCAAAAGGTAACAACATCCATACATACACATTGTACACACCCAAAAAACATATACATATGGAAAAGATACAAATAAGCATGCACAAGGACGAGCTTGTTATTATTATATGTTATGGATGTATATAGAATGCAAACTAAGTGATCTTCATCTCTCGTCAAAATATTTTAAGGATGTTTATAATATTTAGGATTGGATTCCTTCTACGTAATACATCCTATATTTGTTAAGTTTGCATGTCATTAGGTATTTAAATGTGTTACGTTGTGAATTACATTCGCACTTGTGCCAACACGGCTAATTAAATAATTGACGTGTCGTGGCGTGGGCGTAAGGCGACGGTTCCTGAATTTACGTTCCGTTTCGGTTCTAAATTATATTCGAGTGATATGTCTATTCGAATGTTTATGTTTTTTTTATTTGTAACTTCGCGCATATTATTTCCGCCATTAGGAACCGATTTTGAAAATTCTTTTTTTATCTTATAGGGTATTCTTCCAGAATGGCCCCTGAAAATTTTCACGATAATCGGTTCAGTAGTTTTTTTTAAAATGAAAATATCAAAATTGATTTTTTTGATCAATTTTTTCTATGATTGAGCATTCTTCGTAAATAATCAAAAAAAAATTCAAAAAAATCGGCTCATTAGTTACTTTTTTAAATAAAAATAACAAATTTACGAATGTTCGCACGTATCTCCGCAACATGAAACGATTTGAAAAAATATTTTTTTATCTGATAATTTTTTTTATAAAATTGTATTAGTAGTTTGTTTTTAAAATCAAAATAACGGAAAAGATATGTTCCGACAGTACACTTTTAAGGCGTTTGAAGTCGGTTTTTGTTTTGTCAATTTTCTGTAAAAATAAACTTGTTCCGATAGTAGTTTGTTCTTCGTTCTCTCTATTTGTCCTTGAATATTTTGCACAACTAATTGATGTAGTGATCTTTTAGCCGTGTCTGTAAAGTAATTTAAAGCTATTTAATTTACAATTTTGGCCATATTCACGGGTTGTATAGCTCCCTGTATGACTCGCTAATGTCGAACTATAAATGGGATTGCCCCGCCCCGGGCATGAGGTCGTCTGCACGAGTTGCAGTGCAATCGAGGTGGCCCGTCCCCCGGCTTCTCGCCCCGGGCACCATTATCGACACAATTCAATAGTTTTTTGGTCTCATAAAAAAAATAGGTAAAGGAATTTCATGAAGCCATGGCACTAGGTTGTCAAATGTATAATTTTAACAGATATAGCTGTGAGATAAAATAAATAAGTTATAAAAAGTAAGTAAGTGTTAATTTACAAAATAAATGTACGCTACATATGTAAAATTGCATAATGACATATTGTGTGTACTCGAAAGGACAGGTAGAATTTCAAGTCCCTCATATTTTAATTTCTCCTCTGTTCCTGTTAAAAGTTAAAAGAAATAAATCTTCAGCCAGATTTTGAACCTTGCTTTTATGATATGTTCTTTTACCAATGTAGCTTCTTACTTTTGTTTATTATTTCCCTGATTCGTTTATAACAAGGCCATTGTCGATCTTAAACTTCGTTACGGGAACCTTCAACCTGTTGTTTTCAATCAATTTTGTTTAGTGGGTTCCAGTTAAACGTGAATTTGGAGATTGTGCGACCTTATAGATTATACTTGGTTTAGTTAGCGAATAGCCAATCACTTCGAAACGTGAAAAACTAATCAGCTTTACAATAGAGGATGGCAGCACCGCAGCGCTTTGTCTATCCTTTTGCGTTCTTTAAAGATCTGTCATAAATTGGTGACGAAAGAAATTGTGTTTTCTGGAAAAATTGTAAACTCTATTCCTTTCAACAAAAACACACTTCGGGTATTTTATATGAATTGCAAGGTTGTTCCCACGAAATTATCCAAGGTTATAATAATTATACAATTTGTTTCTTATATTTTTTAAGGATTGGATTCGTATTTGTAAATGTTAAAGATCATAATAAAAAGTGAACCTGATGACGTTTTACCGGATCGATCTTGATCTGTGAGACGCAGCTTGCGTATATTTAGTCTGTGGCGGTGGCAATTGCGCCTCTGCCACACATGGTCGTTTTGGTGCGCGCAAAAGGCCCGGCGTCCGGTGGCACCGCGCGCGAAAGTGAAACCCACCGTGCAACGTATGGATGCCGCGTCCATTCTCACCAGTAGGCTTTTGGATCTCTCTCACGTGCTATCGCTGGGACATTACAAGCGGCTCTCGGCTCTATAACAATCCCCATATAAACCACATTGGCCCGCATCTCAAATTCATAATACACGAAGCGCTCCTCGAATTGTGTAATGTGCACAGTTTAGAGAAAACGAAATTGACTCGCGCATGAATATTCCCAACGCGTTTCCTTTTTTCATTGCTCTGCGAAATTTTAGATTACACACTCTGTTTACGCAACAGTGTGATAATTATCTGTTGGTTGAATAGCGAGCTTTTTAGAATACTGTATTAATTAGAATACTTTTCTTATAATAGTTTACTCGTGATTATCTAATGAAAAGCTGTTGTAATGAGTTGACGAAAAATGAGCATTGGCTTTCAACTAAACTATTTGTTTTTATGGAAAGGAAGACAAACGGTTCACCTGATGGTAAGCGATCCCGTCGCCCATAGACAAACGCTACATCCGGAGAGTTGTGTGTGCGTTTTCAACCTGGCAGATTGGATAGAATAGGTTTATTGGATAGAATGAGGTCGGAATAAAGGATTCAGAAGGGATAGGAATAGGAAAAGAAAAGGATGGACATGGCCATCCCCAAAGTCATGCATACTTTATTTTATGCCGACTTTATAAAGGGCGGAGGTACTTCCCCGGGCGAGCATGCCCGTAAAAATGCAGCAAAGGCTGTGATAAGATGTTTTGCTATACCACCTCTATTTCTTCTTTAGCCCGAGTTTTTACTATGTATTTTAGGCCGAATATAATTTTAGTAGAACTGCAATATCCGTATATCATATTTATAAGTTCACAATAAGATGTTTGACGATAGCTGGTTACAAATTCATTTCGATAACTATCACGTGCACTGACGAGTTGGTTTGTGCGCTGGCCTACAATCGACTATCGACTGATCTATTCTTCACAGCGGCATTGCACTTCGATCATACTTTCTCTGTATCCGAAGCAGGGTTGTCCCAAATTTCTTTTACACACATATCGCGTGATGAATTCAATAAGGTACTCGAATTCTATCACTGCATAATTCTATTACTATTCGGTAGTTATAGATAATGTTGGCAACACATGGGTATGTACTTGGGAAACGGTTACAATAAAACATCAAGTGTTTTGTTGCTCGTTTGTCGAACATTAAAAAATCATGTTAAATAGAAAAATATACGTTCAGTAGTGACGTTAGAGACTTTCTTTAAAAGTTTAACACGAATGCAGCAGCCCTGCTTGCGAGCGAATCGCCTTACGTCGTCTGCGGTCAGAGATTTGAGGTCGATTTGAAACGAGTCTGACACGCTGGGTCGGCGTGATCGAATTTTGAACACGATAATATTAACAAATATTACAAATGCAGAATCGATCTGGGAATTTCCCTGTAAAATTTTTAGACAAAACGTTTTGTTTATATATCTATTACGAAAGTTCACACTGCTTTTACGATGTCTCTGGTTGCGACTAAAGTAACTTAGTATTTAAGTCCCTCTTTACTTACTTTGCTTCGCCTTACTTATGGATTGTAAAAAGAACAGAAATCAAAGTGAATTGCTGATCAGGGAACTATATGTGAATAAATTTGACGTGGATCTGGTTTTTTTTACTTTCTGGCGAATCCCAAAAACTAATCTACAAAAAAATTTGCGATCTGATAAAAATTTAATTCCCAGCAATAGCCTTTTATACCTTACATTATAAATTATACAAATAGTTTGTGGTAATATGAATAAGGTATGAGATGGGGTTGACATATCTATGCAGATAAAAACCCCTCAAAATTTAAGAATAAAAAAAGTCATTATTTGTAATTATGATCATTTTACGCCAGTCCTTGTGTATTGTCGCCGGTCGCCTCGTGCAGTCCACATCCTGCCAATTATGGATACTCGTGGGAATCTTTTTTCAGTACTACATTGTTTCGTCAACACCACCACTTTTGTGCGCCTTTTATATTCATTGTATGATGAATATTGGCCTTTTGACAGTTTTTCCCACATTTTTTTTTCTTTTAACTACCTTAACTATAGGCCATTTAAGCTAAATCTATAGTCGAGTTGTGTTAAAAGTTCTATTACAACGATATAGAATGAAATATCCAACTGTTTTGGAATATAAAAAACAAGTTAAAAACAAGTTGTAACATTAACATTTTCAAATTCAACTTAGCTTTCATATAAATGATGGCTGAATTTTATCTTCGTAGTTTACATTTACACTTTAATTATTAATTTTTAAGAGGCAAAAGATTTGTGTCGGATTGAAGTGATCCATCCCTTATCGCGATGGCTCTAAGAGATTGCATTTTTTTAAATTATCACACTCTTTAGTTAATGGACTGGGGTTATATTATAAAGCAGCCGCTAGCTGAGGTCTCCGCGCCATGCTTTAATTAGATTTGGTCCCAAAGACCTCATCACCCAAATCACCTGATATTGTTACCCATCATGTACTGGAATGTTTAAATATTTGACTACTTTCGCTGCTACGAAACAATGAATAATTAATATACCAGAAAATTAATTTCTTATCATTAAATAATATAATCAAATAGTCTCTTCATTTACTCATAAATATCTTTAATAATTTACATTTAAATTATTTTTTGTATCCGCGTTTTAAACAGGTTTATAAGAACCCGATTGCATGTATATTTTCGTATTATAGATAGATTCAGACACAGACATTTGGCATTCGCAGATGGAATAGTATTTTAAGTTGTGTTTACTACCGTGATTAGTGCTGTGATAACATATTGGATTAAATTGTCCCTAGACCAGAAAGACAATGGTGGTTTCGTCTATTAAAACTACGATCCGTCGCATAGGGTCGTAAAGAGAAGAAAGCTGTAGAAAACATGCATTGTTTGATATAGTAAGTTTTACTCTAAGATTTTTTTTTCTTACGAAGGTCGTAATAAAACTCGTCGATTAATGAATAAACATAAGATAGATTTTCGTATGTCGATTTGCCCTTGATTTAATTTTATTCATCATTTAAAAATAATGCTGTCAAGTGTCGTAAAGGCTATTCTGAATGGCAGAACAGGATTTGGGGTCGTTTGATAGAAGGCGGGTGGCCTTGGACGCCTGTCTTGTATGTTTGCGGGTCTAGGAGGTTGGTGGCATAGTCAGGGATGGGCGTGGGGGAGGGGCGAGGGGAGGGGAGGGGAGGGTTGAACGACCAGCGCTGGCCTCCGCGCGGCAATGGAATGAGCTTGAAGCCAAGATGGGTTCGGCGCTGTGCGCTCTACAATCCAATTTATTATAGCCAATGGCGCCACCGGCTTTGTGAATCATATTATTAGTATAAATGAGTAACTTATTATGTTTGGATATTTTTTGCTTAATCATACAAATACGCAATATATTCTGTCATGTAAATAGTTAATGACGTCTATTCCGAAGTTCGAACAGACGAAGTAGGAGTCAGAAGCTAGTTGTTGCTGATTTTTAAACTTTAAAATTCTTCTTAGAGCAATATCGTTATATCACGTTTTCTATTCAAAGCTTTGCTCGAGTGATTGTAACATCTGTGAGACGTTACGTTTCTAACACAACAATGCGGCAATAAAATTTTGGCAGGTAAGTTATATAAAATAAAAAAAGAATAAAAAAATCACCTAATTGTACTATACGTAGTGTTGTTTATTTAGTAATCAATCGATGCAGTTTGTATCGAGACTTAAACGGTTGACATTGTCGTCTTAATCGACGCGGCTAGAATGCTAACTTGGGTCATAAACCGTCTGTTGTCCAGTTATGAGGAACGGTGCTGACGACCCCATGACCCATTGAAGGCGCGGAGCCACTCTGCCGTCTCTAGTGTCACTTAACCACCTCTAACACTTTCACGATTCAAACATTATCACATACTAGGTATTTTCCCCACTAGAAATGACCTCTTTCATAACTCTTCTTTGACCTAGAGTATCAATATTAAACGAGGATTTTGTCACTGTGGTGAAACATTACGGAAGAATTATCAAATTAAACGTCTCATATCGACCCTATTACGATATCTGATTATCTGGATATCTTCAAAGAATTCATTGCGATTTTTGGTACTTTTATACGAACCTTGATAATTATTATATTTAAATAATAAAATAATAATAAAATCTTGTAGTGTTTATACTACAAGAAAAGTAATAACCAAACGGTTGGAGCAGCACCAAGGTTATGCGCCGATAAACATTTGGTCAACTCATTTAGGATTATATCCCAGAATCTTGAGGAAAAGTGGTAAATATTATAATAGTAAGGGTCTACTTTTTTCAGTGACCTATGACGAGAATAATCTAACATGTGGTTTTTTTATAGAAAAAGATATCATGACACCAGACTTCTACTGATGCTGGCTAATATCTATCGTGCATGGATTTCCACGATATTGAACTAGATATATTAGGTAGAGCATAACATCTTTTCACAACTTTTGCTGCACGTATCGCGTTCGCCCGGGTAAGTACCACCGCCCTTTATAAAATCTGCATAAAATAAAGAATGCATGACTTTTAGGGATGCGGGATGACCATGTCTACCATTTTCTTTTTCCACTTCTATGCCCTCCAAATCCCTTATCCCGATCTCTCTCCAATAAACCTCTTTTATCTAATTTCTTAAGTTGACAATGCACTCGCAACTTTCTGGACGCTGCGTGTGTCTATAGGCGACGGGATCGCTTACCATCAGGTGAACCGTTTGCTCGTTTGTCTTCCTTTCCATAAAAAATCTAGGGATAAATCTTTGAAAAAAGGGGATAGTAGGGAATGGTTAAAACAGCCGACAGTTGTTTATATATAAAAAACAAGGACGTGTTAAAGGATGCACGAAATAGGTTTTGAGGCCGAAGTTATGCTTTTGAATATGCAGGAAATGTCTACTACCTCTTAGGTAACGAGTTTGCATTTCGTATCCGCGGATATCCTAGAAGAAGAAAAAAAATCATATCTATATCCGCGAATTGTTTGCGGATATTGTATCTTATAATTTTTAATACATAAATGAAATTCTATAAATATATAGTTGATAAGGTACCTATGGAAAACTATTCAAATCAATTCGAATATTTTTTTTAATTATTAAAATCATATATTTGGGACCTTTAAATCGCAAACATTTATCGTAGTAAGTCCATACCGATAGTGCATAGCTTAAAGGTCAAATTAACTATCTATACAATGAGGTCAACTGAGTATAAATCATTGCTTAAGCTTAATAAAGCTTAATAAAGTAAGCAAGTAAACATATGTATTTGCGGATCTTGGCACCAAATACCCGTATCCTAATCCGAATCCGCGGATATACCTGTTAAACGATCTACAACTACATACTGGATTGCAATACCACGTACGTGCTTTCACACTCGTAGCTCGTATATGGTGGTCACAGACAAAAGGTTTCCTTATCAGTGTCTTATCAATTGATATAATAAGCGTAGCAATCGGCATTTTACGACTGTTATGAATGAATAAGTAATATTCCGAACGGAAATGCACGTGCACTTGCGATAGTGGTCTATGAGGAATGAGGAGTAGAGGATTATCACAAATAATATTTAAATAATGGGTCAATATTTTAAGACCGTGTTTTAATAGCTACCTGTTAGTATCTGACTCGGTATGATGTAATGTTTACTTATAGTAATGTATTATTTAAGCAATAACATGTTTATGTAAAGTTAAGTAATAACACATGCGTACAAGTGATTGATGCTGTCTATTGACTTCTTGTTTCCATGCAATATGCAGGTAAATTACGTTTTTATTGAAAGGAAGACGAACGAGCCGACGGTTCACATGATGGTAAGCGATCCCATCGCCCATAGACACACGCGACATCCGGAGAGTCGCGAGTGCGTTGTCGACTTGCGAAATTGGATAGAATAAGTTTATTGGAGAGACATCGGGATTACGGATTTGGAGGGGAAAGAAGTTAGAAAAGAAAACGGTAGACATGGCCATCCGGCGTCCCCAAAAGCCATGCATACTTTATTTTATACCGAATTTATTAAGGGTGGTGGTACTTCTCGCGGCCGTAGAAGTGCAGCAAAAGCTGTGAAAAGATGTTCTGTGCTTCCATCTCTATGTTCTATGCTTCCTTGATATAATAACGCGCAGCACATGATTGTTTTACGTATCTATAGATCCTATGAGTTACAGGTTCGCGTGGATAAGGCTTAATAATGGTGGTGACTACGATAAACACATTTGTGGTCGCACAGGCCACTCGCTCAGAACTGTACAAAAGGTCTCACGATGGTCCAAACAAGTATATCATTGCCATAAGTATTTTTACTCAAATAAATAATTACTCAACTGGCTTTCGTAAATAATTACTTAATTTAGAATTTGTTCACTTAGTCGCCAATGAATATTTACTATGAATATTACGTTTATACCTTATATATGATCTCCACATATAACGTCCTTGAATATTAAAGGCGACTCCTAGCCTAGACCATTTACTTCTTTAAATATCCATATATACTCAAATGTTATAATAAACTGACGACGTGTTAGGTATAATTTAATTTATTTTTCTTGCGCTGCTCAGATAACAGAGAATGATGAGTTAACGTCCCCTATTGACCAGAAACAATTCGAGAATAACGAATGCAAAGAACTCATTAGCGATATGGGCAGTTGCAGGACTCACAGTCCGTCGCTGGGCAACGCGCTATCGCCTTGCCTTATCCGACGAATGTCACCGTTGGCACTTGAACTTAATAAACACGAAGACATCGTTGTATTTGTATTGCTCTAAGACTCTCCAAGTTAGTAAGTTGAGAAAGATTCACCCAAAAACTACAATTTTTAAACGACTTCAAAAAAGGCGGAAGGTTCCCAATTTAAATTTTTTATGTATTTTTGCGCATATCTCATTCAGTGTTCCCAAAAGTATTCTTCATTTTATTCAGCATTCTTCTTAGATAGTCCCATAATTTTTTCGATAAAATAAGTTCATTAGCTTCTTTTTCTAAAAAACAAAACAAAACTTAGGAATGTTCGCACATATCTCCACAAACAACTTATGAACAGATTTGAAAAAATGTTTTTTATCTGATAGGGTACACAATGGTCCTACAATGTTTTTTTATAAAAATCGGATTAGTAGTTTGTTTTTAAAATCAAAATAACGAAGAAGATATGTTTCAAGGTACACTTTGAAGGCATTTGAAATCGGTTTTTGTAATTTTCTGTGAAAATAAACTTGTTATTGCCACGTGTTGGATGTTTATGTCGAGTTTCCGTGCACTTCCTTCTCGAATACTTCGCAGCTGGCTATATGTCTGTCGACAACGAATATACCACATTAGGAATATTACGTGCTTTTCAATAAATAATATCATTACAAGTGTGCCAGTGCCATTGGCGCACAAACTAAAAGGCACCCCTCAATGCACGGCGTAGCGCAATATGGACAATGTGAATTGTGTCGCCCCCGCACAATAGTGTCGCGTACATTCTATGCATTGTTCCTTCTAAGAAATGGGTCTTTTGTGCCTTTTAAAGTCACTCTGAAAATGGTCACTGGGGTAAGGGAGCCTTTTAATTCTTGCATAAGTAGAGCTTACAGGATCCTTCTACAGCCGCGCTCACTCGAGGAAGTACCACTGCCCTTTATAAAGTCGGCACAAAATAAAGTACGTATGATTTTTGTAGATGCCGGATGGCCATGTCCACCCTTTTCTTTCCCTACTCCTTTCCCCTCCAAATCCTTAATCCCAACCCCATTCTATCCAATAAACCTTCCTATCTAATTATTGCTACATTCCTCCAGTTCATTTACTCCGTTAAGCTAAAAACTAAGTAGACGATATTAAAGGTATATTAAAACCTTTTTACTAAATCGAATTAAGCCTCTTAATACATCCTGCCAGTCGGATTGTGTTGGTAGGAATGTTGACCCCAACGACCGGATGTACTAAATAGGCCAATGAGCGCAATCAAGCTCTTTCCGAACGAGGAACTTTTTTACTTCAAGCCGACTTAGATCCGCCCGTAAAATCAGTAAACATCCTTATGTTCTTTTTGCTATAGAATTTTTATTTATATTAATGAAAAAATGATTCATGCATGTTTATGTACATTATGTTAAGTTCTATGGAAGAGCGGAGTCTCACGCACAAGTTCTCTGACACGAGTTCAATTACTCAAAAGGAGACGTCATCCCTTTTTTATTTTGTACGTTACGTTTAGTGAATAAATTATTTTAATTTTTTAAATTAATCCTAGCTGTGCCAGATTATATCAGCGTTAAACTTCTTTGTAAGTACTCTAGCAAAAAGTGTGATGATATTTCATTAAACGTATTCCATTAGATTTGCGAAATTCACATCGGCAGACAAATATTTTGAAAGCATTGAATTGTTTTGATAATAAACTATCTGTAAGAAAAAACAAAAACCTCTGAGTGTTTTTTTTACGTCTTCGATGTGCCGATTGTTCTTTACCCGTATCATTTTATTAAAAAATATGCCTCCGTAGTCCCTGGGATCCTGCTTTGTAATGTGGAGGTCGTGAGTTCGATTTCCGCGGGGAAACAATAACTTTGTGTTGTTGTTTCTTGGTTCAATTAGGGCAATGCGGGCTGATCACCCGATTGCCTGAAAAGAAAGATGATCCAATCCTCAGTAGATTGGCCATGATTGAAATTCGGTCGGGTTAAAATAAAGTCCTATTTTATAAAAATGATAAGCATTATCCTTGATAGTAGTAACTGTCTATAATGACCGAAATTAAAATTTACTTTTAAAACATTTGACGATGGCAAAATTCGAATTGAACGATTGGTTATATCGGTCTCGATTTAATTACAACTGCATGCAGTCGTCCGATGACGCATTCGTAGGGAATTTCCTTACGTCACTATATATTTCGAGTTCAAGTTAGTCCGAAGTGATGCTTGGTTTACACGTCAGCGTATCGTCTTTTGTAGTGTTTTTGTAATTGAGACCTTAAATATGCATTTTGACGACCTTTTAGCGAATAGAGGAAATTTAATTGTATGCCTATATTTCGCAAATAAATAAATAATTAAATATTATAATTACACATTGCTACAGCAGATTTGTTTGAGTAGTGTATAAAAAAAAGTTGTATGACGATGTTACGTGAGAGAATAAAATTGTGGGCAACTCGGGAACAAGGAACATTTAAAAAAACTTTCACCGAATAAAAATAGAAAATTGCATGTAATAAATTTTTATTATATAGTCTGTATCAAACTGAATTTAACACTCGATAGTGTAACCAATGAAATTGGCAATTTGAATATTGTGCGCATTTTTTAGATGGTAACATTTGTATCGTGTAGTTGTATGATCTTCACTGGTTTTTTTTATTTTACTTTTTATTTGTTAGAGGAAAGTGAGGGTATTTTGATA
>JAOCPS010184991.1:0-14256 GCA_025505425.1 Graphium colonna
AACGGCCATTTTGGAGACCCCAACTTCCGAATGGAATGCTTGCTTCAATGATTGGTTCCATCGTATGGAAAAATGTGCCAAATTTCGCGGAGAATACTTCGAAAAGCAATAAATACATTTTTAAATAGTAATATTGTGTCATATCCTTCATTCTCGAAATTTTCAGTGCCGCCCTCGTAATATTTTGTTCATTTCTTATATCCCTAATATGGGTACGAAACGATATACCAATGTCAAATATAAAGAAACTACTAAAGTTGAACCACGCAACTTCGACTGGGTCACGCAAGGTTGACAATGCTGTGCCAACCTCAGATTAAAGAATAATCCAGATATAGCGCAGTGACAGAACATTAACATCAATGCGATAAATAAACTTTTAATCGATAAATAGAACCTCCGATAGGTACGAAACTGTACGAAACAGAGCGGACAACACATCACTTATTTCTCACATTTTTTCAAATAATGGTGACTTGCCGTTCTGGAATGCTAAAAAGTGAATATGGAATATCGTTTCTCTCGTAAATGCGTAAGGTTGCTAGGTAAAACGAGATAAAGAAATACTCTAAAAATTATATAAATTAAGATGTATAGTATCTAATAATTGCCCCTGTTTCATTTATAAATTACCTTTTTTTCTAGATTAGCAATACTTCTGTAGCTGTTTTGTAGATATTCTTAATAAAATAAACTTTTAACATTCCATTTAAATACTTTATCTATTTTTTGTTAGTTTTGGAAGCGTGTCTCCAATTTACGTTACATAGACGGATCAAGAAATTATGAAATGGATTTATGTATGATATTATATATATTATGATGATTTTCTTTTTTGTAGTACCAATTTAGTTGTATTTGTCAACCACTCAATCTAGGTCAATTAAAAAAGTAGATATTTTATCTATTATTAATCACATATAGTTTTACCTTTTTGCAAAAAACAAGTAGTCGATTGAGAAGTTGTTTATCTACAACTATGTTTTCCTCTAGTTTCACTTAAACTTAGCCAAAATTTGGTCATTTTTCCTTTCCGGGACACCTCCTACTTTGGTTTGTAATAAATTTAATTGATATAGAAGAACAATTGTGAATATTTTATTTTAATTAAAACTTAAATATTTACAAAGCAATATAACTAACTTTGGGTGAGGAAAGAAACAGCCTTCTTGTCTCCAGTTGCAACATTGAATTTATAAAATAGCTATTCAGAAATTTATATTAGACCTTGGACCCCACGGACATAACGCATACATAGTAAATGGCACAAATACGTAGTCCGAACTGAAAGATTCCTATTTGCAACACTTGCTTACTTCAGCTGCCTCTGATGCCGCCCTCAATGAAGTTGCCCTTAGATGTGAGGCAACGAATGTATCGGCGCAAGTTGCGTCCAAACTAGAGCCTCTATCCCAAGGAATTGAAGTCAGGCCAGCGGGTTCGGCGGTCGGCTCTTGTTATCATCGCGAAAAATGCCAGAGAGCTCAAGAATTGGGAGGAAAATTATAGTAGCTAGAGCTCTTCGGGTAACCTCGTTCAGAGAGCAGTGGTGGGAAAAACGGCCAACACTTTTTTGGCACGCTAGCCGGTGTACGTCTAAATTATTAACATAAGAACCACATGGACAAACATGTGATTCACACAATGGAGCACCCAACCGGATTCCTACGGCAACGTGTAAGCTTTCACCATCAAGCAATGTACCTAAATTGCTTGATGGAAGAGCTTTAAGCTAGTGTCTAGAATCCTTTGATGAGACACCAAGACAACGAGCACGGTCGATATCACTGTCTAAAGCTTGTAATAATTCTTGGTGAGTTTTCCGCACCAATAGAATATCCCACTGTTTTTGTTGGTTAACTTCCAGGGGAATATTTTCATTAGGGCAGAGAGCCACCCAAGACATCCTTGCTTCCTTAGCAAAAGAGAGATCAAAATTAGGTTGATGTAAATTTATTGACTCAAAAAGGTTTATACTATGCACGGAAGCAAGGAAGACTGGCAAAGCAATACTTGAATTTTTCCTAATACGAGTACCTATTCCGAAGCGTATAGGTACAGTCGCTTGAATTCAGGTCAGTTCATTCAAGGATAAATTATTTTTTTTTTCTAATGTTGTCTTAAGACATATCAATTTCGCTAAAAATACCAGTGCATTTCCAAACTGGATCTGAGCGAAGAAGATATGTGAATTTGGGAACAAAGACACAATATCTAAGGATAGTAAAAGCTATATGAGGATTTAGAAGAAACAATTTTTGGGCATGATCTAAAAATTGGTCAAGTTTTAGTGTTAAGAAAGGTTCCAAATTTTGAGATAATAGTGGAGTACCTAAGAGGTAAAGTGAATTCACACACATTTCATTAAAACCTGGAGAAATCGAATAAAAATAAAAAAAAAAAGCCGAATTTTATACGGAAAACAAATTTTCTCAGCAAAGAAAATTTCACATTTAGAATTATTTAAATCAAGACCGATATTTTTAAATTCATTAATAATTTGTAAAAGACCATTATATGCGTCATTAAAATTACCTTCTAGAGTGCCATCATCCAGGTGTCAGACATTGAGCCTAGATTTCAATTTTGTAATAATTAGTCGAATTCCTAACTAAACACTGCTGGCCCTGACTGATCTCCCTGCTGAAAGTCAACTGTCGAATGAATAATATTATTTTCATAAAAGAGGCTAGTATTTTGTTTATAACATTTCTGGACCTATTAATAAATTTCCGGTGTGTAGCTCAGTACCTCTTTCAGCAGCGTGCTTTTATCAATAGAATTAAAAGCATGCTTCAGATCCACCTTTAAAATTACATCAAAATAAGTTTTTTACGAAGATTCCTATGGGATGTAAAGCCGTTTTACATCCACCTTTACTACCGAAGCCTAGTTGAATAGGCTGAAATTTTAAATAAGATCAAAAGTTGTGCCCACTAGTTAATTTAGAAGCTAAACGAAAATTGAACCAGTAGCAATAGGGCTAATGCCACAATATTATTTTAAAAAAAATTGCTTTCAAGCTGTGATGTAACAGACTTTGATAAAGATGCAAGTGGAAATACGCAAAAGTAAATTTTCCGAACTAGACTCGCTATTGTTAGACAGGCAATTATAATACGACCCGATAGTCTTAGCAAGTGCCATCCTGCTCTTATCGGAACTCTTTAGAGTACTAGCACATTATTATGGTAAAAATAAATACGGCCCGAAAATAATTTGTGATATAGGTCAATGATCATCAGATTTAGATCAAATTTGCTGTTATCTAGAGGGACGGTATGCTGTGAAGCCGAAACGGAATGATTTCTCACCGTACGTTTTAAATGAATCTTTACTCCTCTTAACATTACACGTATTATATATTAAATTAAATATGTGTAAAGTGAACTTTCTAGGTAACATTTAATTTTCGAGAAAAATAAAAAAATAATTAATTTCTTTGCGGCGCTGGCATTTTGACACCCAATTACGATATCTATTAATATTATGTAATTTGTAATGAATTTAACGCATATACAGATTTTTAATATGCTAGATTTTTGTGTTAAAATAAAAACAGTTTACCTTACCCTGAAGTGAATGTCGATCGCGACGCTACCGCTAAACGCTACCGGAGAAGAGCCCGAAGGGTAAGGAACCCCTCACGGAAGAGATCGTTTGCTGGAGGAAAGGCTCGTGACGATCTCTTCCGTCGATGGGAGGAAAGTTTGGTGGACGCCTGGGCGAGCAAAAGGCTCATCGAAGCCATCCGCCCGGTCCTGCGCCAGTGGGTACAGGCGAGGCATCGGGAGCCGACTTACTTTCTTACGCAGCTTCTCACAGGGTATGGCTGTTTCAGACGTTACCTGTGGGAGGTTGTGGGAATTTAGTCGGATCCCGGATGTCACCACTGCGCGTTCGGCGCTGCGGACACGGCCGAGCGCACCGTCGCCGTGTGTACGGGCTGGGAAGCCCAATGCGCCACGCTCGTTGGCCCAATTGGGCGGTAGTTGTCGCTATCGGCCATCGATCGGACGACGGCCGGCATAGTTGGACCGCCGTTGCCTCGTTTGCTCGTGAGGTGATGGCGGCCAAGAGAGATTCCCTGCGGGAGCGCGAACGGGCAAGCGAAACGCTGGCGCTCTCTGGCCACGGCGAGGGGCCGCTGGCGTGCACAGTACGCCGAGGCCCTGCACTAGACCATGCGCGGCAGGTCGGAGGATCTGTCGCGCCCAATGTGAAGGATGCCCCCCCCATGCTGTTCCGAGGGGTGATAATAGGGTGAGGGGAGGGGCTAAATTTCTAGCCCCTCCACACACGAGTCGATCCCAAAGGGGCTACCCTAGCCGAGCCGTGGGTAAACTAACTTGGTATGTAGGTGGGTAGACACCACGACCCGGTCAGGCGAAGAAGGAACACCGCGGGGTTTAGTCGGTAGTTTGGCACGCTGTCGCTATAAACTTCAAACCTATTTTTTGCATTTGCATTCTAATTTACTACAAAATCATTTAATTTATTTACCAAACAACCCAAATAGTTAGATAAGTTAGGTAACTGACATTTAGGGAGCCAGCTTAATAGGTAATTTGTGTATCCATAGATTTTATTTACAATATAAATTAAGCAAATTAGTTGAAGAAAAGTAGCAAACCGATATACAAAAAATTCATTAAAATCTGCCTAACCGTTTAGACGAGTTCAATAACATACACAAGTACACAAGTCATACTTATAAAGATATAAAAGGATTAATAGAAAGCAATCGTTCACAATTTTTTTTTTATTAAACTTTTCAGAATTGCTCATAGAAAAATTCAAAGATTCAGTGAAATATGTATGTTACTATTATAGAGCGGAAATTTTAAAAAATAAATTATTTTATGTACGGTACTTATACGTCTTAATATTTGATCCTTAGAGCCGTTTGGCAACAAGGCTGCATCCCCATGTCAATAAATTTTATCAAATTTTATAGACTAGTTACCTTGTACTGAATAAAACTTAAAAGGGTGACCTACGTCGACTATTTACAGAAATATAAAAAATTATGAAATGTCTAACTGTCTTGTCTTTCCTAAAAATAAAAATGTAAATATCAGTGTGATGAAAAGAAAGAAATACAGTGTGGATATGTATAAAAAGAAAATAACCTTCTATATTATAGTCAAATTAGAATTTGCTGATTGCAGATAATTAAAAAAAATATTTGCAGTCAGCAAGTAAGTAGAATTGTAAGCTGCTTTTATAGCAGCAAAACATTTTTTTTATTTCTGTCCTTGTGTACTACTCAAAAATATCGGATGAAGTTTTCACGATTGTATTGGTGCAGGTTTAATTAAAAATCTGATATGTTTCCTTATTTCTACTTCAATATTGGTTTTTAGATATAGGTTTAATATGAATATATAACAATAAAATAATATTTTATAGTTTAAGGCTTAGTTTAAAATAAATAATACAAACCCAGATTAAAGAATAATCTCTAATTTGAGAATAAAAAGTATTAATTTCCCGAAGTGCAAATAAACCACTTAGAAAAACAAAATTAGTAAGTTGTTATTTATTCTTCTTTCAAATTAAATATAAATCGGAGATCAATAGAGTACCGACAAATAATTTTATTGCAAATGTAAGAAATATTCAAGTAATAATTATTGTATCAGTTTTAATACTACCTAGAGTTACTATGCGTGTTTCGTATTTTATCATACATTTTTAAAATAAAACATTATTACACGTGTGGACAGAGCTTTACTTAATGTGCTAAGCGTCTTGCAGTACCAATACCAACATTGACATAAAAATTGCTTATTTTATAATCTATTTTATAAATATAAAATTCTAAAAACGATGACTCTCAAATTAAGATATGCTTTTTATCTTCATTTAAAAATTTGATTATGTGTTTGTCCCGGAAACTTATAAATTTATTAATAATAAGAAGTTAATTTGTTACACAGTAACATCCGCAACAAATTGCAGATAGGTTGATTCCAAAATGGTGGACGTTTGTTGTGCTTTCAAGTGATCTGTTATATTTTCAGTTTTCCGTGAGAATTATCCAATATTTAGATAGAAAGTAATGATTGACAATTAAATCAAACTTTGTTATTTTACATCCTTTTTTATGTTATTGTGTGTGAGAGTGACCATTTGGCATTTCCATCACCTACAAAGAAACTTGCTGAAGCATTTTAACAATAATATCTAAAAATTATATGTCAGACGGTGAAATGTTATTAACATTTAAGTTTATATTGTAAGAACATATTATTTGCTTGTCTCATGATGTTACTTTATATGATTTAAGTTCACATTAGTAGAAAACGAATAAGCGCGGGATTATGTCTGCACTTGCATCTAGCGTCATTTAACGTTTGTAATTAAATGCAGTTTAATATATATGCATATCAAGATAGTGATAAAGTTTTGTCTACTTAATTTTAATCGTTTTAAAGTAAACAATGCATATTTTCTGCAGTTCTTACACAGGCTAATTTGAATCCCTGGAGTCTTATAACCTAAAAATTACCGCCGGTACGGAATCCTGCTTTAGTAAATTTTGTAAGTAATATTTTAAAAATGTTTCAGATATATGTAGAGCTTAATTGCTACTTATTCCAATAAGATTGGAAAAATGGATGACAAAGAAGTTTCGGAAAATCCTACTGAACCAGAATGTCAAACCAAAGGAGATGGGGATAAAGCGGATAAAAGTGACACTAAGGAAGCTGCAACAGATATTTCCATTGATGTAAAAGAAACGTGTAATAACCCTGAGAGTGAAGTGAAAGATGAAGAGTGTAACTTAGAAAGTGTTAGTGATAAGGCAAAAACTAAAGAACTTCTAAATCATGTGGAAAACTACTCCAGTGATGAAAGTGGTGCTGTACAGGACAGTGAATTAAGTGATAAGCAAGACAGTCAAGAACCTTCAAATAGTGATGTAAGAAGCTGTACTTCAGATAAAGGTATTTATTACATTGTTGTAAATCATTCAATATCAAAACATACTTTGTAATTGACATGTACTAGTAGTTAGCTACGAACTTAAACTTCATGTTTATTTTTTTTTTATTTATTTACATTAATTTAAATATCTTGTTAACTGGTCAACCAATTTTAGGGTTTGCATGCATATTGGCTGCATAAACAATAAATTTTAATCAATAGAGAACCATAATTGATAAGACCTATGTTAAGATTTTGTACCAAATAGAATGCAAAAGTCAAAAAATAAGTGATGGGTGATTGCCATCACTTCGAGGTTAGGTACACTTTTTTTATTTTCACACAAAAATATTGTGTTTAAAAAATCTATATATGTGTTAAATCAGTTACAAATATCAACCAATTGGAAATATTTCCTATATATGATATTTACAGATGTTGAGATTGGGTGTCAAAAATGGCAGCCTTTCATACAAATTACAAACTTTATATTAGTTTTCTAAAAAACTTATCAGCAGAAAAGAATGAGGTAAATATTTCTTGTACTGCTAGGATGAATTCTTATGTACAAAAACTTTTAATCTTAATCATGTTTTGAGATTACAATCTTTATACATACAAATTTTGCTCAATAAATATATTTTTTTACCAAATTTCACAAAAATACTTTGCAATTATTATATTGTTAAAGTGTAAAAAGATGTTACAAGTAAAGAAGTATCTGAAAGATTACTCTATGGTCTAACATAGTCATGTTAAACTCAAAGTAACTGGTAGGCCACAAAACAAAAAATTTATAGGAAAAAAGTACCATCATAGAACAAAAATATTTATTAAATTTATGACAAAATGTATTATAAAAAGTTTACAGGAAAATTTTCCCATATTTGGGTATTGAGCAGGCAAGTTATTGATAAAATTTGAATGTATCAACATTATCAATTTTTTTTAATAAATAGATCTAAAGAGCATCAGACTGATGAATACTTGACATGTTTGGTCTAAGAAATAGGCACAAGGTTGACCTTGACCAATCTGGTAATCTGATAGGACAAGTTTTATTTATTTACGAACACAACTATCATAGCTTGCCATTTAGTGTTTATGACTATTTTTGGTAATTTAATCAGACATCTATAGCAATTTTTACTTGCAAATGATTTTAATTGATAGAGAATGGTGATTTAGGACATCTGTGTAAAGCAATGTTTTGTTATTTCTTTGGAGCATGGATATTGTTGAAGACAAGGTTGTGTTTTTTTTACTTGTAAATAATTAATTTAGAATTGGAAATGATGAAATACAGGTGAGCCACTTGCTCATTTGGCTCCCTGCCTATAAAAATAAAAATAAAATGTTCAGGTAAATTGAATGATAAGTTATTGGCGACCGGTTCCATAAAAATTATAGTTGACAATTTTTTTTTTCTCACAAACTACACCTTTGGACCAAATTTTGTTTTACACATGTCTCATTAATTACCATTTTCTAACAATTAAAATTATTTACAACTAAAAATTGTTACAGATTTAGTAAAAATACCATTTTGATTAGTTCATTAATCCCAAAAAAGTTTGACCCTGTCATAACTTCTATAGTTCTTTTCTAAATTTTCATCTTTTGAAAGACATTCATGATAGCCTGTTCTATTTTGAAAATGTCATTTTTAAGGTTTTCAGAGTTTGCCATGCAATGTTTTGCAAAGAAGGATGAATTTTCTTTAAAAAAAATAATTGTGGAGATACAATAAATATGTACCCTAAAATTGTGAGTTCGGAAAGTTAAAATGGATTAAACTTAAATAAGCGAATTCAAAAAAAGGAAGAAGATTCTCAGTTCAAAAGTTTTCTTTCAGTATGTTCACGGAATATAAATCGGATTCGATGTTTGTTTTTTAAAATAAAGTGACAGCGAAGATATGTTTTAAACTTCACTTTTAATGGTTAGATGTTAGTTTTTGTAATTTTGTGTGAATATAAACTTGTAAAGCATTTTATATTTAATAATAATAATAACATTCTTTATTTACCTTTTTCTTATTTAGTACATTTATACTGTCAATACAACTATCCTGTGTATTTGTAGTTGACTGGTGAGTGACTTTCAATAATTTAAGACATTATACATAGGGATCATATTTTAATGTAGTTAGATAGACAACCAATAAAAATGTTATTAAGAATAAATATTGATTTACCACAGTAAACACAATCTAAAGTTAAAAAAATATATACGTAATTTGTGGAGGAGGTCGACAACCTCGCGCGTACCAGCTGATCACGGCTGCCTAACTTCATTCATTTATTCGAAAATTTGGGCTAAATCTATGCCTCTAATTTTGTTACATAAATATGATGACAATTGACTGCAGAGTGCTCTCATTTAATATTGTATGTGACTCATAAGTCACATAAATATACTTGTATACAGGTATATTAACTTGGCAAAATTTTTGTTTTCTCATTTAAGTAAACCAATCTAGTTATTATGTTAGAAAAAATTATTTACAATGTTTAATTTATCATCAAATACCACTTTCTTTTACTTATATCCCTAGGCATTGGCCTAGAATACCCTTGCTTAGAAAATATGAAGTAAACAAAATTAATTATTATTGTAGCATCAATATGAAAAAATTGCAAATATTCAAACAACTTTATATGCTTACTGTTATTATCTTATTTTAAATCAGTTATATTTTGTGAATGAATAAGTTATAAATTTAAAAAGAAGACTAAAATTGTTCATAATATTTACCTTGCTTGTTTTGTATTGCAAAATATTTTTTGAATTTAAGATATTTGGAAAGAATGAAACAAATAAAGGTATTTATTATGTGTGAAAAATGGCAATGAAATGGTATTGTTTTCTTAATATTTTTTTATGGTTAGGAAATTGGAAATTTGATGCATTATTTATATCATTCCAAATGAAGTCGAAACATTGCCACATTTACTTTTTGATTTTATAAAATAACTAGCTGCTCCCTGTGGTTACAGCTTTTTCCTATTCTTGCAACATTTTTTATTGATGCTCGGCTCCTATTGATTATAGCATGATGTTATACAACTTACACCTTCCTCGGTAAATTGGTTATACAACATTTAAAGAATTTTTCAATTTTAACCTGATGTTCCTGATGTTAGCATATTCAACCAACTAAACAAACTGTTTAGTTTTATAGAATTATATAGATAATCATTATAATAAAAAAAAAACTTTATAATAATGATTATTACATATATAGAATTAGAGTTTTTTGAACTGTTGGTCCTAATTAATATTGTAGATATATGTCGGTTTTGAGTAGAACCTGCTTATTTTAATATATTTTATGTAAAATTTCAGTTAGCAATAAGGAATGTGAAAACGATACAAGTGAAAGATTGAAAGAAGATGTGGACACTCCTGAAAAAAATGATAACAAAGTTAGTGATGAATCAAAGAATGAAGAAGTCACACAAAGTGTTGACAAGGATAATGTTGATGAAGGTGCAGATAATGAAGAGGGGGAAGAAAAAAAAGATGAAGTAGGAAAGCCAGAATTTGAAACTGCACCTAATATTTCAATTGATGAATCCCAAGAAGATCATACTCAGGTACTGTAAGTTTATATTTCATTAAACTCAAAAATTGGATAAAACTTGATTTCATTAAACTCAAAGATTTATTGGATGGGATGGGTAGGGAACATATTAAAGAACATATAACGAGGTGAAAAGAGTGGGAAAACAAGAGAGAAGAAATGACCATCTGGAAGGCAGAATATCATGCATACTTTTATATATGAGGACTTTTTGTAGGGTGGGTGGTACTTCCCCGGGCAAGCACATCTGTGTAAGTGCAGCAAAAGTTGTAAAAGGGTATTATGCTCTACCACTTTGATTTTTGGTATAGATTATTGAGGCTTCTTATAGTTTAATAACTACACATTTACCTGTTTGGACTATGGTATCTATCAATTTTTTGAGGCTTTAAGGCCCATAATGCATTTACAGCCTTATTGGTCTTCAGATAGATTTTATTTATTTTCTCAACAAATTTGTTAATTTAGCGAGAGATGATGGGATTGTTTCAACATCCTAGCAGTCTTTGAAACTTGTCACCTGAAGTTGGTTCCTTTTAACTGCTATCCTCTATGAAATGTAAAATCAATAAAAAGCCCTTTAGACTTGTCATACAAAGCTGTTTAACTAAATCAAATAAAAACTTATTACAAGAGTTGCTCAAGGATCAATCCTTTTTGAAAGTCTCTTACTGCTGATTTTTAACAATCTTATTGTGTTCACCATATTTATATGGACATGCAGAAGAATACTTGTAAAATGAGCAGGATAGGGTGGAAAAAGTGGATAAGAAGCCTATTTTGCAATTTTGTTAATGTCTAAGCATAAGGTGGTGTGGTTTACCAACTATTTAAAATGGATGGTAATGTCTTCTACCTACTTTCAACTAAATTTCCGTATCTGGCGAGGCTCCACCGCCTGCCACTGTACCAGCTTAAAAGAATATTTGTCATTTTGTATTTCTTTCCCCTATACTGTATTAATGTGCATAATAAAACTTGTATCGCTGGTGGCAATCAATTAACATAAAATAAATCAAATGCTGATTAGAATTGTTATTATGTAAAATCATTGACCCTTATTACTTGTTTATTGGCCTCAACTCGGTTGTTGCTATTTTGTCCTCCGCCATTCCGGAACCGATTTTTAAAAATTCTTATTTTATCTGAAAGTATATAATTCCGAAATGTCCTATAAAATTTTTAGAAAAATCAGTAGTTCAATAGATTTATTTTTAAAATCAAAATAACGAAAAATATGTCACTAAAGCACACTAAACCGTTACAGGTCGGTTTTTTGTAAGTTTCTTAAAAAATAAACTTGTTCTTTATTTGTACAGGCTCTAGATCCTTTCGACGCATTATTAAGAGATAGGAGCGAGGCAACAGAAACAACGGAGACGGCCACGCAAGCGACAGTCAACGTGGTCGATGAAGATGACGACCACGAAGGGTTTAATGCCGACGACCAACCGGATGACCATGTTTGTGAAGATCAAGTCGACGACTTGACGCGGGACGACGATGACGAACATTATCCCGGTAACATATTAGATAGTTTCGTTCTTTCCGTTAGAAGGGCGCAAGGGCGATCACTCCTAGAACTCTAGTATTTTACTTCGAGGTTAGGTTGACCTTTCTCAATTTAACACAGATATGATAATTTTTGCCTCTTGCCTCGTCTTTGCTTTACGTTTAGCGATATCTGCGCCTGAGCAGTTTTAAATGTAGTATGTAATATAAAGTAAAAGTTTAAGGTTTGGCATGTCTGTCGGTTTAATAGGTTTTAATGTAGTATCAAAAATACTCATTATTATCTTCTTTTACGCTGCTGGCCCTAAGGCCTTTACAACCTCGACGGGTCTAAACCTCGTTTATGAGTGGATTAGATCGGGTCCCGAGAGAGCCTCGGCTCGGTCCGATACTTCACTCACGTTACCGGGTTGGGAGACCTATGCTCCATGGAGTGCTCAGGCTCAAGAGCCCCCAAGGGGACCTTAGTTTGGACTGTTAAACTGTGTTGGACACAAACGGGTGTAGAGGGTGAAAAGGGTTGGTCCGAGGACTGAACCTTAGGGTACCCCTGCTTTAACGGGGAGCAGTAACTCGATAGCCCATACCCCTAAAGAGAAAGCTGATCTTCAGTGCATTTTTTTTACGTCAAACTCTATTTTGGACGATGGGGGGAACACACCGCCGACCATCCCGTGGTGTGAGCACTCGATGCAAGATGTACGCTTTCACCTGAGTGCAGTGTGTAAAGCGTTTTTCTTCCTTGATGTACATAAATAGTGCGGGCCCGATGGGATTCCCACTATAGTGCTGAGGACGTCCGCCTCAGAGTTGGCACGGATTTTGACGCGTCTTTTTCCGCTCTCCTACTCCTTCGGCGTGGTTCCAAAATTTTGGAAAACGGCTTAAGTGCACCCGATCCCCAAAAAAGGCCATCGCTCGAATCCGATTAACTATAGTCCGATAGCCATTACCCACTTGTTCTGTAAAATCATGGAGTCAATTATAAACAGCCAACTCCTCAGATACCTAGAAGATCAACAGTTGATCGACGACCGCCAATATGGCTTCCGCCGAAATCGGTCAGCTGGTGATCTGTCTATCTAACCCATCGATGGGTGGAAGCAATTGAGAGCAAGGGGGAGGCCTTTTCAGTTAGCTTGGATGTAACAAAAGCATTCGATCGGGTATGGCACAACGCTCTCATTTCCAAGATCTCATCTTAGGGGCTACCTGACAAATTATGCGATTCAATAATCAGCTTCCTTGTAGATCCGAGCGTCAAAGTCGTTGACGACGGTGTATGTTCCGACACCAAGTTTGTGAACACCGGAGTCTCACATGGGTGCGTACTATTTCCCATACTGTTCCTTCTGCATATCAATGATTTGTGGCGCATTAGCAACATGCATTGCAATGCAGATTACAGTATAGTTGACAACTTGTATACCAGTCGCATAAATATTTTACAGGACCGTGTCGACGAGTGCCGGAACAAATTGTGTCTGACATCGAAACTTGCTTGGCCAAATCTCGTATTGGGTCGACTAAATTTAGTCCAGTTTAACCCACAGAAAACACAAGTTTCCGCGTTCATCGCTAAAACCCTCTGCCCTTCACCCTTTGTCATATATCCTTTCTTCCAAAACTCTTCTCTGGTTGCCACAACCTCGATCAGAAGGATAGGATTTGGAAGGCAAAGCCAAAGGCTTCTAAAATACTTGACGTGTTCAGCTGTACAAGGCACAAGTACGGTCGCAAATGGAATTCTGCTCTCGCCTCTGAACCGGGGCACCATTTGACCAACGTTGAGCTGCTCGAATCGTCGTTGATCCAATTCTCTCCGATCGGCTCGATTCATTAGCCCTGCGAAGAGATGTTGCATCTCTAAGCATATTATACCGCATTTACCTCGGGGAGTGTTCAGAGAAAATGTTCGGATTAATACTTGCACAGTTTTTTCATCGTACAACGCGACAATCCATCAAATACTTGCTACCACCTTGATGGTTGGCAGTCCACCACAGTGCGCTTTTGTTGACATTTTCTACAATGCACGACAACCTTGTGGAATCAGTTGTAGCCAGTGATATTTCTGGACCGATACGACCTTAAAGGCGGGCAACGTTCTTGTAACTCCTCTGGTGTCGCGGGAATCCATGGGCGGCGGTGATCGCATACCATCAGGACTTGCTTGCTCGTTTACCTCCTTCACTATATAAAAAAATACTGTAGAACCAATTTCA
>JAOCPS010185208.1:0-14254 GCA_025505425.1 Graphium colonna
TATATATAAAGCAACCGACTATCCTGGCAAACTCTGTCCTGCTCAAACTTTGGTAGTTTACAACAGGGCCGTCTACCGGGTCTAATTTTGAATCGAAAACATCTAAAGCCCCACCCAAACATGCATAAATCAAGCTGTTAAGGAGTTCAGTGGCACAATACAAATAAACATTTGATATACAGATATAATTGTCATTGTTAAAAAACGCGTCTGACAGCAATGACAGGCTCGACACCTCGGCACGTCTCCGCGCGTGACATTTTTATCAGAAAAAAAAAACCACCGACTGTCTCGCACACCCATAATTGTCGTCGAGATTAAGAGATGCGGTAAATTTACTGCTATTCCGACGAACGAGATAATTTTTATTATATGAGTATCTTCAACGATTACTATAAACTGGGTCAAGGCCCAAACTGCATCCACGAACGTGCCCAAACTGAATCCATGGACGTGCCCAAAGAACTAATAACTTTGTTTCAGGTCATGGAATAGCTTATAAAGCTTGCAATATTAGGATGCAACATAATAATAGATTTAAATACTATGTTATATTGAGTTTAGTGTTAATTTCGCAAAATATTTCGAATGACTGGTGGAAACCATATATGAATAATTAAAGTATGATTAAAAATAAATATTCATTTATCACGGAGTAAACTTAATCGGGATGTTAAAAAAAATAATGACAAAACGCATGTACACGTACAGCTGATCAGGCGCCGCGCCGAGTAGCTACACCTTATTTATTCATTGGAAAGTTCGGGCTAAAACTATACATTAAATTTTATTACATAAATATGATGAAAATCGAGTACCTGCTCTACTTCAATATCGTTAGTGAATCACCCTATATAAAAACGTAATTTGTATCTCATATTATTATAAAATAATAATTTTAAATTGAAACTTCTTTAGCGCCGTTGTGATTTGAAAATTCGATGATATGACAGTAAAAAGAAACAAACATATTTATAAATAGGATTTAGGCTGCGAGAGAATGAGATAGATTAGATGCTGTATGCTTGTATATATTTATATATGTGAGTCTGCGCCTGCGCACAACGAAGCCTTCAGAAAATGTCATAAACGATATGGTGTTGTCATTTGCATGTTTTATGTTTTTGCAATTACGTCCAGTTAACAAGTAAGGTTAATGAAGTTAATAAGTTCATCGGTTACCTAATTTATCTTAATATTATTTAAATAATTATCAATTATATAAATTAAATTTATTAACATTAAATTATTAGGTAAACTCATTATTTTAGGCTAATTTTCACTTCTGCCGTGTGTAAATTGCCCACACGTTTTTTTTTATTAAGGTCATTTAATTTAGAATTTGGGTCTATAATAAGTTCAGACGGCCGTCCTATCCAACCAATTTGATTTTGATCTTTTTACTTTTTTTATTAAAACCCATTAATGTGCAGAAATGTGATCAAAAAACAGAAGACATCTAAATTTTACCCTTTTCGTAATACAGTGTTGGCTCCATGTAACATCATTCGATTTAACGACAAACTCCCTGATGCGTCGACATCACGTGGTTTTGATTGGTTTAGCTTGCCTTTCATACAATGCTACATTCTTTTCATTAAACGACGACTCTCTATAACGCCATAAAATGTACAGTCGTGTCGTTATATAGAGTTTACACTGTTTACGCACATGCGATATCCCCATTTCATCGTATTTTTTCGCTGTATCTTCAGTTCTTTGTGATGAATTACGAACACTCAATAATAAAACTCTTTCATTTGAAAATTGATTCACTTTAAATTGTTAAGTTCAAGGGATGCTAAGTGTGCAGAGCAGCATGGAAACTCGTTAAAAAAGGAAGAGATTTTTACAATAAACTCGACACCACATTTCATAATCACGCAATCATTCCATCCGAAAAAGCGTTTCTTTTAAAATATTTGACATTTAAGTCAAATGCAAAGACAATTAAGATATACGAGTATCATGCAGTGTACTTGTTTTACCAAATCGGTGAATAAATATGTATGATAAAAGTGGGGACAAGTGTACTCAGAATAACTGGGACAAGCCCATAAACGGTTTTAATTATATTTGTATACGTAGAATTTTAGTATGTCACAAGACCCAAAATACAGCATGTTTGGGATAGTAACCGTTCTTTATTGTCACTGTTGCTGTCCTATCAAGTACTGTTTTTCTGACTTTACTTTTTTACTGAAAACTTCGTCTGGCGGATCGATGTGGTGCACATACAATTTTTTTTGCAGGCTGTAAGTAAGGCCGATCCGTCACGCTCTGAGGTGAAAGGCTCGATCGGTTGAACTCGGTACCGCCGAATGTACCCGTCGAGAAGCACCAAACCTACATTTTTCCGTACGCTGTTATCGAGGTTCCGTCACGCCCTGATGTAAAAGGCTTCATCGGTGAACTCGGGACCGCTGAGTATTAATGAGCTCTTAATTGTTGTATCGCAGTGTTTAGTATATTCAATTTATATGTTATAATTTTTATTATTAATTAATATCTATTATCCAATAGTTTTTCTTAGCTGTTATTTGATTCCGCGCGTTTTTCAAGTTTTAACTTCTGTCTGCACTCCTAGAGTGTGACTGTCTCTTTTCCGTGTCATTTATTTCGCATATTAGGACAAAAATTAGGATAAAAATGCAAACGTTTAATTAACATGTATTCGTTTTCAGAAAAAAAACAAGCTGTTCCTCAGGTAGACAGGACAAATAGAATTGTCTCCATATCTTGATAGGACTATCGATAAAATATTTTAACTATCAAATAAGTAGACTATTATACTGCTTAATTTGGAATTTGGTTATATACTAACAAGCCAGTAATTTTCGTTAGTAAATTTTTGGATACGATCAACAGATAATTCCAACATAAACATTATACACTTTTTAAAATAAACGATTTTTGTTATATTAATATGTTAAGCCTGCAACGCTAAAGCGTGGAAGTAGCAGCTATGCGATTCTTTTTTGTATTTGATATATAGATTAATGAAAAATGCTTTAGGTTTAGTTTTAAATTTTACATGTAGAAATTTAAGTATTTTTAAAATTCATTTATACAAAATCATCAGATAAAAAAGTGTAAAGATGGTCAAATTACAAATGCTTTTCCTTGTATCATCATCAATCCTTTCGAGGCCACAAGTGGGTCAACAGGCGCATTTAAGAGAAAGCTCGAGACTAATGAGATGAATTAAAATGCCTGCCCTCCTGGCACGTAGCGAATTACAGTGGCAGTGCAGCCCGAATGTGTGATCATACATCGGCTTATGATGCATACTAATTGTGCTAATGGCCTTTGTGACCCCACAAATCTTGTGTAACTGGCGGAAGATACCTATACCAATAAAATTAACCTGGACCGCTCTATTACACAATGTGGACTAACTAAAGTACCGGGATTTCATTCGGTGGTAGAGCATAACATCTTTTCACAGCTTTTGATGCACTTCTACGGCTCCAGGGAAATAGCACCGCCACTTCATAAAGTCGACATAAAATAGAGTATGCAGGACTTTTGGGGTTGCCGGATAGCCATTTTTTCCCACTCCTTTCCCCTCCAAATCTTAAATCCCGATCCTATCATATCCAATAAACCTATTCTATCCCATTTCCCAACTTGACAATGCACTCGCGACTCTTGAGATGTTGTGTGTGTCCATGGTTGATGAGATCGCTTACCATCAAGTGAACCGTCAGCTCGTTTGACTTCCTTTCTATAAAAAAAACATCCTAAACTTAATTTATCCCGGTATATTCGTTATTAGACTATCTTTTTTGTTCTAAGATTAGAGTTAAGCCTCGTTTTGTAATAAAAATTACTTTAGTACTTGTTTCGGTGTGTTGACTAATCCTGGTACTTTGTTAATTCACGTTTTGTAATATGGCGGGAAGAGTTTTATTTAATGTTCACATACTCTAGTATTTTTTTGACAATGTTGGCCCTCCTAGTACGTAATGTACTCTGCTAACCTTTATCATAATAAAGTGAGAACAAAATAAGCTGTATAACTTTAGAAAATATTACTTCTGCCACTTTACCACCAAATACATTTTACATTACTATTAAATTAAATTAAATTTATATAGCTTACTCGTCGTCCTCCTAGCCTTAATGCCAGTCACTTGTAGTCAGCTCCTAATCAGTTTTTACACAGAGCGACTGGCATCTGACTTCCAAAACCTTAAGGGATGAACTGCATTTGAAGGATGGAGTAGTTGTAAGGATATTTGAAGGTACGGATGTCAGTACGACTGTCAAAGATGAACTTGAAACCGACTTTTACATGCCCATCCGACGCATGGATTATCTCAATTTTCAAACAATCGGGTGATAATCCCTCATTGCCCCAACCAAGAAACAACAACAAAAAGTCATAATCACTCCGCGGGATTAAGCGCACGGCTTCCGGTTTGTAAAGCATATTGCTTACTGCTATTTTAAAATGTCACAATTAAAACCAGCGCACGTGTGAGCTTGCCATGTGGTGCACAATCTCAACAAGATTAAGGGCTTTTAATATGTCTAGCTTATGGGACTTCCAGGTGGGCGTTTCAGCCCTTTTCTCCCCAGTTGTTTTCCTGCTAAATATAAAATGTTATTTACCCCTCTAAATGAACCCAAAGCTGGCAATGTAACCGTAACTCTATGGGTGCTATAGGTATCCATGGGCATCGCTGACCAACGGTTTTCTATTAAAAAAAATCCAAGTCAACAGTTATCACTTACTTATGGAAGCACTGAACTGATCCGAACAATATTTTTATAAACAAACAGGATCACCTATATACATTTATCAGCTTTTGCCCGTGACTTTACTCGTGTTCATGTAAACTTGGTTAATTAATTTTTTTTGGGATACTAGAATTGGTTCTGGAAATCATAAGGTATTTTTTCATTATCTGCGAACCGTAATATTTGACATGTAGCATCTTTAAGGTGTCATGACAATCAGTAAATCATAACGAAGGAGGTCGATTATATAAACCTTTTTCATTGCATTAATATCATGAATACATAATATTTATCGCTAAAAACCACAGGTGAATGCTCTGACACAAGTCTATCCGATTTTTTTCTACACATAAGCCCTACGTGCCCTATTCCATATCCTTGGCAACATCTATGCCGAACTGCATGATGACCGTATGAGTAGTCAAGATGTGGGAAGCATTCCAATAAACTAACAAATATACAGACCCACTTTGACATTTATAATTTAGGGTCAGTACAAACTACGTTCATCCATATAAAATACGATCGATTGCAGGCTAATTTATAGGGCTCTAAATGCTTGCTAACCCTGAAAGTCGTAACTAAAATTTAAAGTCAGCGGCGCCGATATGCTCGACGAATTCTAATAAGGCCTCCCACATTAAATCTGTCATGGCGTTCCCACGTTCCTACGTAACCACGAATCACTGAAACATTGCGTCATTTCCCCGAAATACATTTCGCTAATTTTTGATACTATAAATTCAAAACGTCACTTTTGTTTATAATACGGAGTGCACTGACTGTATTTTAGTTTTTGTTATGAATGGTTTAAATATTTTATTAGTTTATTGCTATATTATTAATCAAATTCATTGAAAAATTAGGCTAAATTAGGTGCACAAAGAGTCCCATAAAGACTGCAAGTGACTCCTCTAAATTTTTCGAAGATTATTCTGGATTGTTAAAAAAAGAAATGACTAAAGTGACATTTTTAGAAAAAAATACAAGTAGCACATTTGTTATCCGTTAAATATTCGGAAGCAAATATCACTACTAATTCGGAAAAAAAGGAAACTCAACGGAAACGCCTCTATATTTTCCGATAATTATCGAAATTTTTTTCAAATCTCCCGCCGTGAACACGTTGCGGCACCGACTTTTATGTAACTGCAGGAAATGGACCTCGATTGAAGTTGTTAAACCTTCAGATACGACTAGGACCCTAAAAGGCAACTTGTCTCGGACCTTGTAAGGAGGCTGCGAGGTGACATCACTGGGCAAGATCTCATAATGATTGAGAACGCGTGGGTTAGCTATATTATATCAAGACATAACGCACTTGTTTGTTTTTTATTTTAAAATATTTCATGTCTAATCATTCTCGATATTTAAAGACCGTTCTAGTCTGTGGTACTTATTTATCACATGTGCTGCGATCTGTCTAGTATATTTCAGTGCTGATAAATATAAGTGAAAAGTAACAGCCTATTTTTTAATGTCCCACTGCTGGGCAAAGACCTTCACTAGACAGGGGGTATAGGGCATAGTCCACCACGTGGTCCAAATGCGGATTGGCGGACTTCACATATCTCAGATATATTATTTCTTAGATATGCAGGTTTCCTCACGATGGTTTCCTTCACAGCAGAGCACGCAATAAGAAAATTGACAATTTCTTTGGTACCAGCACCGGGGATCGAACTCAGGTTCGCCTCGAGTAAACAAAATTAGAGGCGAACGCTCGGACACTGAGCTACCACGGCTGATAAATATAATATTATTATTTTCAACGGTTTTGTGTTTTAATTAAAGTGGCTGTTCAGAGTAAGTTTAAGTAAAAAGGAATCCTGAACACTCCACGGGGTAAATTATCAATTCTTATGTTTTATGCATGTATGCAAATCTTCTTAAAATTACGATGACCTCGCTAATTTGACAATTCTTCTATGTTCCATAACAATAAACATTTTTACGCAGGTAAAAAAACTGCAGACAACAACCTATTGTATAATAAACTAATTTTAAATCCATTTCTGTTATTTACAGAGATAAATTAAAAGCCGTAGGTCGTGAGTTTGAATCTCGTGGGGAACAATAGCTTTGTGTTGTTCTTTCTTGGTTGGATTAGGGCAATGCGGACTGATCCCGATTGCCTAAAAAAAAGAAAGATGATCCATGCGCGTATAAAGTTGGTCCTGCGATTGATCTCTCTCTGGTCGTGTCGGATATCCGTTCCATCGGGCTTTGAGAGTTAAGGAATAGAGAGTGCACTTGTGTCTGCGCGTACACTTGTGCACTATAATATCTCCTGTGCAGTTGGTTGATCTCGGAGTAGAGGCCGCCGTGACCGAAATTCGGTCAGGAGGACTTTTTATAAGAAAATTTTCATAAGTCCATACATTTGTCTCGAATTAATTAAACCGTTTACATGGTACAAAATTGCAAGAAGAAAAGAAAACTTTTAGCATTTTGTCGATGATATATTTTCGTAGTGAAATTATATAGTTGCTTCCGTTAGTTTACATATTTTTATTAATTTATCTTTATTGTTAAGCGGATATACGTTTAGGATTTTGCTGATATTCTGATTTAAAGTAAGCTCTTTGACAATAACTATAGTATGGTCGACATTAGTGTTATTTCGTGAGCTGGCGCAAATTTTTGGGTAGGTATTTGAGACAAGCTGAAAACTTGTCACTTCTTTGATCATTAAATTGCAACATACAAAAATTTTCTTGTTGCGTCAAACATATTTTCAAAAATTAGGTCCAAGTCTGCAGCTCCGTGTTGGGGTATAATAGGAGAGGTTTGGGACAAGTTTTCAGCTTGCCTCAAATACCTACCCAAAAATTACTGCCAGCTCTCGGTCTAGTAAGTCACAGATATTGTTGTGCATACGTTCCAATCTCTCGTATATATAAAGTTATAATACTAAAAAAAAACTTGTTAAAACCGTCGATAAAAAGTAACTACAATCGTTCACCTTTAACGATCGGAGGATTATAAATTTTTACGCGGATTCAAATGAGCGCTCCGATCTGCATCGCAACAGGATGTGACGGTCCAATTGGCAGCCATCGGATGGCCGCAACAGATTTGTATACTGCTAAAAGATTTGGATTTACGCGTATTTAAAAATATATTTCTCTTGCTATAGTTATTATCTTGCAGTTTAAGTAATCACTCTCCTAAAATTGCCATTTTTACACAAAGCGATGTTTTAGAAATCTGTCTGTTAGTTCTTTTCTTGTTTACTTTGATCCCAACAATACTCATTCCTTTTGCAATATTGGAAAGTCTGAGGGTATATAATATTTTTTCTAAAGAAAGGAAGACGATTAGACGGTTCACCTAATGGTAAGCGATCCCGTCGCCTATAGATAAACGCAACATCCAGAGAGTTGCGAGTGTACGTGAATCTGGAAAATTGGATAGAATAGATTTGTTGGATAGGATTACGTCAGGACTAAAGATTTGGAGAGGAAAGGAGTGTGAAAATAAAAGGGTAGACATGGCCTCCGATGACTCCAACAGTCATGCCTACTTTATTTTATGCCGACTTTATAAAGAGCGGTGGTACTTCCATGGGCGATCGTAGAAGTGCATCAAAAGTTGTGAAAAGATATTATGCTCTTCCACCTGGATATTTATCTTATTGATAAATAATTACAAATTAACAAAGTTCAGTATTTAATTATCGTCGATCACGGCCAAAATATTTTCAATATTTAACAAAACAGAATAAAAAAAGAACTCATTAGTATTTAAATTATAGATTATAGAGTGCCTTTTATATAAAATTAATCAGCCGTTATATACTAATCACGAGGCTTAATTAAAATATTTCCCGCGTATACAATAAACAGACTTCAAACGTCGATTGAAGCCAAAAATAATTTGATCGGCCATTACTTTGTTTTCGCGAATGCCGGGATTATTAACGCCCCCGTCAAATGCCGAACTAACGATGCGTCGGATGTCTCGTAAAGCATAAACAGAGGATGTGGCTAAAGAATGAAAACAACGTTCCTGCCCACTTTTTGTCCCAGTTCTGTCCCAAATCCTTAATATATTCCTTACCTTTTGCTTCACAAATATAGAACGTATTCCTAACACAACGATGTCCATGAAGTAAATTCTTGGAGCAAACATAGATTAATTCTTCCTGTGACAAGATTGAGGAAGATAAGTAAATAAAAATAATAAATAATAAAACTATATTTACAATAATCCTATTTACAGCTCGGTTGTGTCGGGCCCCCACACTAGGCGATGCCTGTCCTAAGGGGAAGAAATCTTTTATGGGGCAATTTATCTCGAAAAAAAATATTTAATTTATGAAGAAAAATTTTATGGAACATTTGTATTGCAAATGTTAATATAGAATTATTGATTACTTGAATGATATATGACACCCTGGTAATAAACTGCTCTCTACAATTTTTTTTAAGTAAAATGAAGCATGTTGTATGTTGAATATATTTCAAACAAATACCAATAAAAAAAATATTGGCCTCACTGAGTTTCTTACGCTGGTTCTTCTCAGGGCAGTGACTTTCTTTCGGAACCGATAGTAGTTTTACTGACAATTAATATGCAAAAGATATCGCTTCCATATTGAATAAGGATATTTTGATACACCATCCTACATAGTAAATTTATTTTTATCCAAATTCTCAGGCTGACGATGCGCACGTATGTCTTTTTAAGTTGTGGATGTTCATAGGCGAAGGGATCACATGATATCAAGCACCACCGGCAGGCTTGCCAATCCTTCACTAAAATAGTATAATGTTCCACCAGTATCGATATGTTATATTTGAAAAAGTCTTCAATACTATCTTTGACCTTCTTGGATTTATTTTTATGTAAAATAAAAGACACTAGCTGATGAGATAGAAACTACGCGGTACTTGTAACTATTTGGAAATGTTTCTTATAACAATTAAAAGCCTAAGTTCCTTTGCATTTATAAATTATGCTCCTACAATATGTGGATAAAAAATCAAAATACCACACAGGAATAGACGGTTACGGTTGCAAAGGGCAAAAAAATAAAAAAAAATGACACATTTACCATTATTTATTTAAATACTGTCACGTTCTGAATTCCTTTTGACTTAAAAAAGGAAAGCAAATCAAGTGAAAGGTTGCAACAAGGCTGTCGACACTGCGATCTGCGAAAGTCCAATTTCAAAATCCACGACCGGACCACGTTCCGTCAACATTGTCAGAGCCTGGCGCACGGCAAGACGTCCTTGTAATACTTTAATTGTGACCATCGAAACAACGAGTAAACTTTACGTGATATGAATATTAATACAGTTCCCCAAGAGCCTTTATAAAGAAAAGTATGCAGGACTTTTGGAGATGCCGGATGGCCATGTCTTCCCTTTTCTTGTCCCACTCCTTTCCTCTCCAAATGCTTATCCTATCTAATAAACCTATTCTATTCAATTTCCCAGGTTGACAACGCACTCGCGAGTCTTCAGTTGCTCTATGGGCGACGGGATCACTTACTATCAGGTGAACCGTCTGCACGTTTGTCTACCATCCCATAAAAAATGATCACGATTGCAGTTTTAACGAAGAATTGTAATTTTTTAAACCTCTCCAAAGATTTTTAGCAACCAGATGCATTTAATATTTACTGTTTTAGACACTTTTTTAAAAACATTTTACAAACTTCTCAAAATAGATCATCCTAGGATTTAGATGTATATACTGATTTACCAGTAAAAAACCAAAAAATATCAGGTGGGCCCACGACTGACAAAGATGACTATATATTGGAGATTAAGCATATATAAAATAAAAAAAAATCTAAGGACCTTTACCTTTTTGAATGCACAAAGAGTGCATTGGGACCTCTACCTTTTTGAATGTGTGTAATAAAATGTTAACGTTTTTATTTATTACTGAACGCGTTAATTTACACATTTTTGTTGAATATTAATAAAAAAGATAGTATAAAAGGAACACCTTTACAACATTGTTGAGTTGCAATATTCATTTACTTTTTACAATATTGTTTTACTCTTTACTTACTCTATGTTAATTATATTAATTCCTGCTAAAACTTTTCGGTGAACATCTTTCTTTAATATAATGAATTTAAATAAAGACAGCGCAACTACAAAAAATATTTAAAACTCGAAATAATAGCGGAATAGGGATATGAAAGAAAATGTAGGAAAATGCACGATGCTATTTAGATAAATTAATTTTTAGTTTCACAAGTTTTGTTTTATACACACGTATAAAATTTTTACCAACAAATAAATGTTGTAACAAAAATATATTGTAAATAAAATCAAATCGTCGTTGTGTGTCGTAAAAACTGCTTTCTGAATGTCGTTAAGGTAGAAGCGACAAAAATAACGCCAGAGCTGTGTCAGTTGTCAAATATTTTCGGCGGTGTATAAAGAATTGAAATACTATTTGTCATTATATCCGGTCCATATATAAAACAGGCCAAGAGGGTGTCGGGCACGCACATGAAAGGGTTCCTTCAGGTGGTCTGTCCAACCGCTTGGCAAAATAAATACAGACAAATTTCATTTTGCGGTTAACTCCATACATTTTGTTAGGACGACTGTGTGCATAAGTTCGTCGAGTTATATAAAAATAGCTATATATGGTACCGATTCCGCTATAGTTTTTCTTGAAAGTACTTACTTATAAGTATATATCATCAAACTAAACCAATCTTTGGATTTTCAATATACATCTTTACACAAATTTTCGTGGCTATCGGTGCAGAAACAGTTCGAGCCCGGATGGACAAACATGAGGAAACTATAATGGACTACGGAATCCTAAAAAGAACTATTTCTTTCTAGTTAGATGGCTGTCACACAAAATAATAATTAATAAACTAAAAATCAAAATACGTTTATCTATAGAGATGCTTGGGGGTTCTTATGAAAGGTCAAGTTTTAAAAAGAGATTAGTTCGCAATAAGCTACCACCAGCTCTTGAGGCAGATTCTGTTGATAACAGCTGGCGAGAAACTCAACAGTTGCTCTTTTGAAATGATATTTGTTCACAACCTACACTAATATAATAAAGCCTGTTTGTTTGGTTGATTGAACACGCTAATCTCAGGAACTACGGGTCTTAATTTAAAAGAGATTATTAGTTTTAGATAGCCCATTTTTAATGAATAAGGAGGCAAAAGAGCAAACGGCTCACCTGATAGTAAGTGATTACCGCCACTCACTTACTCCCGCAACACCAGGAGTTACAAGAGCGTTGCCGGCCTATGAGATAAACGTACGCTCTTTTCTTGAAGGTCCCTAACGCGTATCGCTCCGGAAATACCGCTGGCGACAATTTATTCTAGAGGAAAGTTGTGCGTGGCATGAAATGACGAAATCGCACGGTTTTGGACTGCCAACCATCAAAGTTGTGTCGATGGTGTTGCGATGTAATTTGTCGAGGTAGGCTTTAAGCTATATAACATCACGCTTTGACCAATAAGAACTGAGTATGATATACACAATATATTGATTTTGATTTTTAAATCCACGCGAGAACCAACAGCACTGTTACCACACAGTCATGTCATTAAATTATTTTGTGATAGTATAGTAAGCTTTTCTTAACAGTGTATTTTTAATTTCACATTTAAATTGATCAAATTGTAAATAATTATGTTGTCAACAGTTATTTGCTAAGTTTGTTTGTTGACATCATTTATTTAAATCTGTAGTCGCAGCTTAAGTTTTCGCTTAGCCTAACTTAAACGAAGCCTATTACAAATAACATAGGTAACTTTAAAATATTACGTAAGTACTAAATCTTTTAACAAATAACGCAAACGCAGTCCTACCCGTGACCATGAACGCTGCAAGGGTTCAAAACGTCGTCATAAAACAAAATCGGTAAAGCTGTTTAATTTAAAATAAAAATGTTTTTAACGCGTCTGTTTTTCGACATTTAACATCTTTTGAACATTGCATCCATAAAGTAAAGCAATGTGCAAGTTCAAAAGATGCTTTTTAAATCCACCCACAAGTGAATAGGACCATAAAACCTAAACTCTGCTTAAATTTAGTAATGAACTGCAAAAAATGTTGCCAATTTAAAATAGCGTAGGAGCTGCATCGAGCGAACAATGGAAACAAAAAGAATGAAGTTGAGGCAAAATTGGCATCAAGCCAAAATGGAGTTTTATACCTGATGTTTTACCAGTATAATGTTTTTCTCCAAATTATGCACACATATGTAAACCATGGCTGACTTGTAAGCATCTTTAATCATCTCTAATAATAAATCTACAAAGAATCTATACATTTATAGATCAATATTTGAGATTTTTTTGTCTACAACACTTGTAATGAAAACGAAAATATTTTCTTCAATTTAGACTTGTGATATTTTCTTCAATTGGTATTTGCGATAAAAAAATTGAAAGAAAAAAAGATAAGTTTAAACCAGTGAAAAACCATTAATTCCATTGGCATATAGAGTAGAGGGGGGGAAGCGGGTGGACACCCTGAAAAATAACCCTAGACACGCCTGTGTATAATCATTTTTTAAACCGTGCTCTTCATTTTTAATAAAATATATTTAACTAATATAATTTAACTAAAAACATTAGAGAGCATTAAAGTTATGTAAAATTTACATCACAAGCAATGTCAAAACACGCAAAAAGTTGGCCGATATTATACCTTTTTTTTATGGAAAGGAAGACAAACGAGCATACTAATTAAAAAAACACATCGAGTTTGGGCTCGTTTGATCCTACAACAGCCTCTTGGCTGAGATATTTATTTTAATAATTATTGAATATCTATTTTGGGTAAATTCCAGATTCCAGAAGTCTTCGGTCTTATGGTACAAAAGTTACAGTGAAATTGGATTTCTACGACGTAACGAGAGAGAGCCATTTATGTTAAAATTTGGGTATTCAAATTAATATTGTTTTACATTTAGGTCACTTTCTATGTGGTATTTTGAGTAGACCGTTGGATATATGCAATAAATATAAATGTATCGAAGGTCTTCTTTTAGAAATTTGAGTACATTCATTATAACGCGGTTATTTTACATTAAACATAGACAAATACAAATAGAGAAACTCCTATTTTTTTGAAGTCGGTTACAAACGGGCGTTATCGGTATCATTATTCAAAGCTTGTAACATATATTGGTGAGTTTCCCGAAAACGAAATTCTGCTTTTTCTCAATAAATAACCTAACAGGTCCCATTGAAATCCAATCCAATCCATTTTTGTTTATGACCTGCCCCAAACAGGCATACAAGCCGAGAATTTGTTTTTATTGTTTTTGTTTATTCTAAATCTGTAACTTTCTGACTGATAAACAATCACATTGCCACTAGACACTATTAGATTACAATTTATGATAACAACACCATACAATTAATTCAAATTCTTATGGTGTTGTATATGATTTAAGTAAGTGCACTCCTCGGTTTAGCATATTCGATCGATCAAACTATTGTCCAAACATTGATAGCTTAGGTTATTATGCAATGAGTCGTTTTGGCCTGACA
>JAOCPS010185317.1:0-14248 GCA_025505425.1 Graphium colonna
GATTGTCTATGGGCGACGGGATCGCTTACCATCGGGTGAACCGTTTGCTCGTTTGTCTTCCTTTCCATAAAAAAAAAATATGAAGCTCTGTTTGTACAAAATGTAACAACGTTCCGAACAACCTAATATAAAGCTTGTTATTACATACATTCATCCACATTAAAATAATCATGTTTTTGCAGATTACGTTCAAAATTGTTCGAAATATCTTTCAGAACATGTAAATATACCAGGTACGTTTCAGTTATTTGAATTATATATGTTGTGTCGATTGCCCATACCTGTCGATCCTATAAAGGCACTAACTCCAAGTAATTTATAATTAGTAACCTACAACTCGCTTACAAATTAACAACGCCATATTTCATTAGGTTCAATCAATATCTATTATCTAATATAATAATTTATAATGTAAACTATTATTACGCTCGTAATTCTTTCTCTTTGATAATTTATAAAGAAAAATATTATATAGTAAGTAATGTAATAATTAACGCTTTCACTTGGTAAACAAAAACTTTTTTGTATACCTTTTTATTTGCAAGGAAATTATTCTCACAATTGTATTCCAACTGATTGAAGGCCCATAATTTCTCAACATTTCTATTTTTTGCAAAAAAATGATGTTTCCTTCACTAGATTAATGATAACGCTTATGAAATAATATGAAACTAACCTGCTTTAGACAGCAATGTAATTTAAAATATTTGTTAATAATTTTTGTGTATAATTATTATAGATACAGAGATAAACTCGTACGTTGCGCTCCTCAAGGAAATGGAGGCGGCCGGAGATCGTCCACTAGTTAAGGGAAAAATTAAAAAAACTCATAGAGAAGCAGCTAATTAGTAACCACTTTTTATTATCTCGTAAACTTTTAGGTTATGAAAGAATCTTGGTCCTTTTAAGTGTAGACATTGTAAGTTAAATTTACAATACTAGTTCTTAAATACTATGATGGTCATTCGAAATCGATAGTATTTTTATTTATTTTTTTTATCTACTAAATACAGGGAGACTGGTGACTTACTTTTAAGACGACGTGCTATGTGGGGAAAATAATATTAAAAAGCGATTTGAGTAGTTGGTGATTTCTGTAGAGGAAACAGTTATACCTAATATTTTTTTTCGAAATATCTTATTGTATTTGAGCAAGCAAAAAAGGGACATCGATCTTCGTATTCAGCACCAAAGTAACAAAAATGTCTAATTTATATTTATAAGCGTTAAAAACGTTTTTAAAAAGGTACATAGCGCATCGGCACAACACACCCTATGCACCTCGACCTGGATAACGACCGTTTTTACGTATAAACATATCTTTTCTCTTCTTAAGATCTTATATTCGGTCTTGTGGGATATTTAAATCACAAATCCTTACCAAAATCAAACTTTAAATCTTCTAAGATTTTTTTTTACACATGATTTCTAATAATATAATGATGATTGTTGGATTGAATGATTTTAAAAACTGAATTAAGTAAAAATAATTGAAAAAACTAGCGGCTTATTGAATAACGTGTTACATCTGTTTTCCTTTTGTGGCCGAATCCAGTACAACCACAATAAAAACATAAGTAAAAACATTTAAGACTTAGCTTTTTGTAACTTAATAATTGATTTAAAAATATGTGACTCACCACTACCAAAGATTGATGTCTTACACCCACCGTGGCGTCTGTTTGTCACCACTAATAAGCCCGAATTTGGCAAAATTTGTTTTTCATAAAAGTGATTAAAACTATTAATTTTTTTTTTTATGGTAAGGTAGGCAAACGAGCAGACGGTTCACGTGATGTTAAGTGATCCCGTCGCCCATGGACACACGCAACAGAGTTGCGAGTGCGTTATCAACCTGAGAAATTGGATAGAATAGATTTATTGGAAAGGATGGGGTCGGAATTCAGGATTTGGAGGGGATAGAAATAGGAAAAGAAAAAGGTAGACATGGCCATCCGATATCCCAAAAGTCATGCATACTTTATTTTATGCCGACTTTATAAAGTCTTGTGGAGTGGGAGAAAGTTGTAATTTTTTTTTTATGAAAAACTAAATTTAAACATGCACGTTCCAATCAATAGAATTAATAAAAGTACAGGTAGTTATCCCATTGGGTCTACAAAAAGTCTAATTAAAATTGTGAAAGAAAAAAATAAAATGTAAAAAATTAAAAAAAAATGGTAATATGATTAATTACGCTGAATTTACTTTACTGATAAAACGTTTTCATCATGTCCATACCTAAAAACTCAAGTTTTTTTGGTATCAAATCAAAACGTTCTGATAGTGACTACTTTAAAAACAGGTAGTGACATTGCAGATGGATTTAATAAATACTTTTATCATATGTCTTCTCCATCAATCGCTAATTACCCTATGACAAATTTCCGTGAATCACAAAATTCTTCTCCGGAGCACAGTTTATAAATATATCCGAAACAGTTGTCACATCACTTCTTCTTCTTTGTATCAAGATTTCTTAATAAATATTGATACAAAGAAGAGAACCGACACAGACAATATCTCACCATTCTTTGTAAAACAATGTGCAGAAGTTCTCGCAACTCCTTTAACCATATTGTATAATAAATCTATTATTGAACGTACATTTCCTGATTTATGGAAACAGGCTAGAATAGTGCATAATAAAGGCCAAAATTGAAAACTATCTATAGGCCTATCTCAATCCTAAATATATTTAGTAAAATCTTTGAGAAAGCCGTATTCAATAACATAGGATTAAAAAGTGAAGAATATTACGTAAGCGATGTACCATTACCATTGTTCTCGAAATATTTACGGGAAAACATTAAGCCTGGTCGACAAGTTGACGTGATATATACAGATATAGAAATGGCGTTTGACCGCGTAGATCATTTTATACTTATCAACAAACTCTAGTCTCGTGATATAAGGAGATTTATTGCGATGGCTTGAATCATATCTAACCAAAAGATCCCAAGCAAGTAGTATTAGGCAGATATATATCTAATTTTGTAAACATACCTTCTGGGGTACCACGAGGTTCCCATTCAGGACCTCTTTTATATAATGTGTATCTTTATGATATACATCCTTCACTTATTTAAAATTCTTAATGTACACAGATGATACAAATTTTTTTCTTAGCATTAAATCACTAGACTCTGCAGTTTTATGTACGAAATCGAATAACCGTCAACGCGGATAAAAGTCACGTAATAAGTTTTACGCGTAAATGTCATCCTATAATGCAGACATAATATTTTAACAACATTCGTTTACTACGGTCAGACCACGTTGGTGATCTGGCATATTGCCTCTATATAAAAGGAGAATATTTTTGGATATGGGACTTCTCTATAATTTTTTTTCATTGTAAAGGTGATTGCCATGAACTTATTAATAAATCGGAATTTCGCGTTCCAACGCGCCGCACTCGTCATACCTCCCTTTTGCATACAATCGAATGTTCAAAATTTGTAACACGCACTTTAGTAACCTCGATCCATTTTTTTGCACTAAAATGTAATTAAAAAAAAAACGTTTCACAAATTCTATTGAATACGGAGTCCGATTGTAATTACTACTAATATATAATTCCTTTTTTTTCTGTCCCTCTTAAATGCTTATTTTAGGCCCTATTTAATATACTCTATAATCAGAAAATGATAAAATTACTACAGATATGTGAAATATAGCACTAATTTGTCGTTGTTACTTTTTATATAGCATATTTACATTCCTTTATATATTTTTTTTAAAACATCGATGTCTATGTTACTCAGTAATACTATCCATATAAATCGGTGGTAATCTGTTATAGGTTTATTCGCTTTGTAAATATGTTTTTATTTGAAAATGTGTTGCCATAATAAGCTGACGATTACCTGAATATGAAATAAATAAATAAAAAAAATAAAATATATAATCTTTACTAGAATTTTATACGAAGCTAAGGTGCAAGCTTCGTATAAAATTCTATACGAAGATGATAATGAATATCATTGGTCAAGTTATAACGAATTAAGAATGGCCTTGGTACAACCAAATTTCAAATATTTTATTCATATATGTTATTCGTTTATTACTATTTATTCCTCGCTGGATAAGAAAATAGAACATGCAAACAGAGTAAGTGAATAAAATAGTTACTCATTTTGGCTTAAATAATTTACTAAATATTACCAAAAACACCCTGTATTCAAGCTGTAAGTTACTAATTCAACATTAAAGAGCTAACTATAATGTACTGAATATCACAGGTTACCATTTTTTTTTTAGCACTGGAATATTTAAAACCAGGCTAGTGGCCTTTACACACAGTGCCAAGGTACAACATGATTACATGAGCCAAAAATATATTGATTGTAAACATGGCATTTTCAATAAACTTCAATAGCTTCATATTTTAAGCATCCTTTGATCGGCTATGGTGACATATGCTCTTTTGATCTGACTACAGATCAACCAAAAAAAACTTGTAATGACAACTGCATTCGATTTATTTTTAATCTTCAAGTCCTAGCAAAATAGTGGTACCATCCGGTCCTTCTCGTACTCAAATTCAATTGTTACCCATAAGCAAACGACGTTCCTTGATCACGTTGCTTCATTCATTCTTGAAATTTTCTACTTTAACATTCTGATGTATATATAGATAATGAAAATGCATTATTTAGTCTTCATGCACTAAACAATCTTATCTTAAACCATATTAACAGGTTCATTTCTATCGTTGAATATAATTTTACGTAAAAATATTAAAAATGAAGCAAATTACTTTATGTAAGCCGCTTTGTATTAAAAAAGAACGCTGTGTGTTTTGTAGATACATGCATAAAGATTCGTAAATAATACATATTCCAGTTTACGTGAACTAACAACGTTCGATGATGAAATTAATCGAGAAGACAAGTCGTTGCAAAAGGAAATCGATACAAAACTTCACGATCTCGTGGCAAACGTAGCTCCAGAAGGATACGACAAGGCTGATATGACAAGTATTTTTAACTAACAAATTTATAATTTTCATGATACATGAAATATATGTTAAACTGAAACATGTATTTTTCCCATTTGAACATTGTTTTCCTATACATTTATCATGACAAAGTTTTTTTCAATAAAAATAAATAATTACTTTTAATCTACTCTGTAAGAGATGAAAGGCCTAATAGCTCGTAATATATTTAGATAGCGACTTTAATATTTCAGACATCATCGATCGGAATGCTAAACTTTTAACATCATTCATTATAGATCAAGGTATGTTACCTCTATCACATACAGAATTTTAATTATATTACCATAGCCATTGAAAAATTAAAAATTTCATTAAAGATAATATGATAAAATGACCTCTGGCTAAGTCGAGCTGCGAGAAACGAATGGAATTCGTTTTTTTACGATAATCCAATTGATTCAATGATCGTCTTTTTGCAGGTAAAAAGACTGATGCTCTAAAACTATTAGTAGAGGAAATGGATATAAAAGGTAATAATGTTCTTTTGCGACATGGAACTCTTCGCAAAACGTATCACGATGGTGCAAATATGTAAATACCTTTATTTTCATAGGAAAATCATTTGTGTCATATAAATTAAGGGTATATTGAAGTACCTCACATTTTTGTAGCCTTCGACCCAAGAATGCGGATGAGCTAAAAGTAACGACTGTAGACCTGGTCGTTTTCAGGAAGATACAAATCAAACTACAATCTCTAATGCACCAATCATTCAACAATTTCAAGGATGTGATGGGCGGTAAAAAATTAATATATATTTTTTTATTAACAATATGAACTTTCAATTCAAGATGATTATTTTAAGACTTAATGTTAACTTGTTAATAAAATTTAACAATTTCCACAACTAATATCGAAAGCCTAAAATTTAACTATTAATTACCATAAAGTGTGACAAATTATTAAAAATAAAGAGTTTATCTAATATAAATCACAGTTATATCAGATATACAGGTGGTTATATCAGATATTATATTTCAGATGTTGTTCAAGACGCCACTAATTACCTTGCGGTGCATTTCCTTCAACCAGGTATATGTTTCAAATGGACTTTACTAATGCCTAAAGGGCTTATGCAGTAATGGTTTATTCTTCTTCCAATTATTATTAACGTACTTCAATTTAAACAGAGATCATTAAAGTCTGCAAATGCTTGAAGAGCGTTTGCGTACAATGCGAACTATGGACCAAAGATGACCTGCGACATACGGCAAAGCGATGCTCTTGTTCACGGCACGGTAGGATAGCGGACGTGTGTCCCTCCCAGCTGTACCTCAGCGCGAGCGGTTCGCGTATCTGCGACACTGGACTCCAAGTGACCATATCCCAATGTCCCTCGAAACGTAAAGTGGAACCTTCTTTACCGTGTCCAGCGTCTAAACCAAGCTCTGGTTGTATTCCTCATGAATCCACAGCTGCCTATTTACTATACACTTCGCACGGCCCCTTTGATAATATTCCCACGAAGCAAACGGGAGAGGATTCCGTACACACCTCGACAACCACAAGATCTTTAATCTCCCATTTAGACTCCATCTACTCGGTTGATCGCCCGATGAGGGAACAAGAAGCAATAATTCAAACTATCACTTCGGTAAATACTCTTGATATATTGAGTACGAACAATAAGCCTTCCGATTCGGCGCATGTCGCTTTGATTGATGGCGAGTCATCGCGCTCCGATGGAGACACAAGTAGGACTGTACACGCCCACACGAACTCATCAATTACAACCATTAAAACTATGGAGGAAATTCAATCAGGATTACCTAGGCGTTATGTTCAATCGAAGAGTGTGTTTAGTTCTAGTAAGTATACTGTAGCCAAAACAATATTTAAAATATTACATGACACCGACGATCATTGTTATAAATTTAAATATTTTAGGTACGCCAATAGTTACAACTGATCAAATGTCAGACTGGCAATCAATGATGGTTAGTCTGATGTGGAATGTTCAAGCATGGAGAGTTTGGATACGAGATAATATTGAGAAGTTGTTAGCATTTCAAGAACGTAACGGTGAGCTTAAATTCCAATACAAGTTATATAAAATCGACTCTAATATTCCCAATTATTTTAATTTGCTTCTATAATTGTTGCAAATTTTTGTTTTTCATAGAATTGGACGATACGTGGACAAGTTTTCAAAGAAAAACTACGACAGAAGTTTTGCAATGGCATTACTACAATAAATTTAGCCGGCAGCTAATATCACGAATAGCTTCAAATTATAGCAATAAAAAAGTGAGAATTCAAAATCCCATTTCCAATATTTCAATTCGCCTGCTGTTTCATTACTTCCCGAGTATAGAGAGTCACATAGAACTATACTAACATAAGCCTGCTACCTTGAAAACTAGCATAACTAACTTTTATTTTACTTCAGACGTCTCTCAGATTTTGAAACTAATACTTGAGCTATCTGATCTGAATCAACAGATACTGAATCCAAATAGGGCAAATCTTGTTCTACATATAAAGCTCTTGCCCACGACCTACTCTATATATCCTAGACTAAGCTTGATTTTGTTTGAAAGCCCATAAGCGATGGCATTCATTTAACATCTGGTAAACAGTTTGCTCGCTTGCCTACTTCTAACTATAAAAAATGCAACATATAATGTCATTTTGTAATAGATAAATTGTATTAATGGGTACTGTATTAATTTTGGGACATTTACAGATCGTATCTCCAACGCAAACGACGATAAAGACAAAAAAATTCTTGGAAAGCCACAGTGATATGTTGGAAATAATCGATGAGTTTAATAAGTGGACAGACTGTCTAACCGTTTCCGTATGATTATTTACTTAAAGATATTAAATATTCATATAAAGTAAAGTAAATTTGTAAACGATATAATTAATCTATTTCTAATTTTAAACAGATAAAAGAAACTGATATGCTTCTTCGATGTAAAGATTCAAATTCGGAGTGAGTTAAAATAGTTTTTTAAACCACTTTATTATGTTGTTCAATATTTTGTCACTTATTGTACACTTAACCTTATCTGTTATCAGGCGATGGCGCATTCTAAATGAGAAGGTCAACGAGCACATGGAGGAATGGAAAAATTACGATAATTATCTATCACTGATCTGGGAAAATAAATTTATATCACAAATAACAGGTGACTTTTGCTACAATTTAAAATTATACAGGGTGACTGGTGACTCCCTAACGATATTAGAGTACTCAGTACTTGATTGTCATCATCTTTATGTAATACCATTAGAGACACAGATTTTGCCCAAATTTTCCAAGAAATAAATTAAGCGTAGCTACTGAGCGCGGCGGCTGATCAGCTATACATCCGACATTCGTCGTCGACCGCCCGAATGTCCCCTCGCCCGCCTTCCATCTCCCGCAGTGCCCAAGCCGTGTCCGCTAGAATGCACATGCTTTTTGTCATTATTTGTTTCACCTTCGAATATGTTTATCCAGTGGCGAATTAATATTTATTTTAATAATAATTTTATAATATCTTCATGTATGATCCCCAATACATGACGTCTTCGAATATCGAAAGTAACTCATCAGTCAGCACAACGCTACAGTCACTGCATATATGTTGGCTTAATAATAATAAGTAATATGTAGGCACATTACACTACACGTGAATAGAATAACAATTAAAGGATATGTAAACTAAACACAGTCACCTATATTCAAAGAAAAATAAAAAAATCGAAATAATTTTCGTATAGCAACATTAGATAAAAATATGCTGAGTGCTTCAGTATTTACAGATTGGGTGTGCGATTGGCAGCGCGACCCCGTGTGGGTGATGAGCGCGTGCGGCGCGGTGCCCAGCGGCGCCGTTGCCGCCGGCCTCAACGACGGCGAGGTCATCTGGGTGGCTAGGACCACACATAAGTACGCATATGTTTAACCAACCGTAACCAAGGTTTTATTATATATCTTTTCCAGGCTTTATTGTCGCTCAGTTCACATAAGTCGATTAGACAAATAATGATGTGTTCGCTCAATGTTTTTCAAGTGTTAGACTTTCTTCTTTGCTCGGGCGGAATCTCGTCCAACGGCTGGTTGCCGGGGATTTGAACACGCTGTCGTCCGCATAATGGGTCAACACCACGTCTTCGTCCCAATCAGGGGCGCTCTGCTCTACGGAGGAGGAGGAATATTGTTGGTTGACAACACATACAAGTGTGGCGACAGACAACTACCCTGAGAAACACCTGCTTCGATACAACCCAACGTTACCATTAAAGATAAATCACCATGCCTGCAGGGAAGACGCTACTACGTCGCTAGCGTTATCGGTCGGTAGGACATGGGTAGTTATTTGTCCTTGCAGAAAAATTATCTTGTCGGTCTTCCTTTGGCAGTATTCCGTTGTAAAGTCAGCATAGCGACACTATTCTCTCCTCGACAGATATCTTATTGTCTTGTCAGCAAAATCACCGCTAAGGATATCGACCCTTACCATATAGAAAATCTATTTTAACTATTCTTTAAAATCAAATTAAACGGCCCAGATTTAGGTTGACTATCTATAATGGTGTGTCAATAATGATTTGATGATAAGTCATCATCCAAACTTTGCCTCACTTCTCTGCTAAGCGTTATGTAGTGTTGGTTATTTATCATAACTTTAATTTCGTTTTTATAACAGATGTAAAGTACTGCCAGCCGCTCTATATCCGTCAAGACATTGCTGCGTCCTGTATTGGGAAGCAAAAGCTCATCACTACACTAAGTATCAGGTAGGGAAACCTTTAGTGTGAAGATGCCGCAAACTATTATGATCCGTGTGTTGGTATTTGGGTGTATGGACAGGTGCTGTGCAACGCGCGCGTGCAGTGGGTGGCGTGGCGCGCGGGGCCACCGGCGGCAGGAGCGGTTCGCGTGGGCGAGGCGTGCGTGGGCCGTGTGCTTCTGCGCGCCTCGCACCTGCTGGGCCCGGTCTTGCCGCCCAGCTACCGCTGCCACGTACTCATGTTCGGCCGCAAGGTCGCCTTCCACTGCTACGAACTGTTAGTCGCTGCTGACACGTGACGCTCCGCCACATATCTATCAACCCCTATTATTGGCAAATTGCAGTTGTTTGCCACTCTATAGTAACGGTGTTCTATTATTAAAACTCCTACAGGAACCATAAGAGATCCTCTAAGGATGAAATCTGTTATCAAATCGTGTACATAATAAATATAAAATTAAATATAAAAAATATACATATAAAATTAAAGAAGATAATGGTGACACTCTAATCTCTACTTTTTGGCATTCATATTAATATGGTCTCTAAGATAATCATCCCTTACCATCGTTCGACTCGCTTGCACTTGACGTCCTGTTTCTAAATACACCTCTCTTGATTTATTTACACGCTTTCTATTTTAATATAAATTTCTAAAGTTTAAGCTGTCAAGTCAATATTACAGACTTATTTATGTACGCTTATAATATACATATAAATATTCGTACGTATATTTTTTATCATTTTTTCTCAATCAGCTATGTTGTAAGACAGATGAACAAGTAATATTTTTTAATTTATTTTTTTAATGTCTTGTTATTTTATGTTTCTAACTTTTGTTTTTTTTTTGTGTATAATAAAACCCATAACGATTAATTGTTTATTTTTAACGTTTGTGTCATTTCATTGAATTTGTGACATTCGCAACACATTTCATCATTTTTATATACATACGTAATGACCACTATCACAAATAAAATACACAATGTAACTAACAGTTAATCATAAACATCAAATTTTTTATCATAATATATAAAGTGAAACTAAACCTTTCAATATTTTTATGAAAAAGAGTGAAGGAAGCTAATACAATGCACATCACCGTTATAATTATTCCTTAAAATTATCGCACAAATTGACAAATGTAACATTTACTAAAATGCTACAATAAGATTAAATTTCAGCTTTAATAGAACCTGTAGTATAAGAGAAACATCCAAAAGCTCATATCCATACCTTACTTTGCAAACCAGCTCACTCTTTTTGAGTAAATTTGTCAGGGAACCATAAAAAATTGTTTTATTTTTCAAACTGAATACAAAAAAAAACAAATTCAAAGCATAGAGAAACCAATCAGGTTTTCGAATAGCTATTTATTCAAGGAATTGTGATAACATTAGATTTTAAATTGTTGCAAATAATGTCTTTGCAAACTTCACGTTTTCGGCAAAAGTGGAGTTGCTGGTTTGCGAATTAAAGTATGGATATACAACCTGATCTGGCATATAGTCGGGATAAGGCAAGGCAAAGTTGTAGGTGGTAGAGCATAACAACTTTTCACAGCTTTTGCTGCATTTCTACGGCCGTGCTCGCCCGGGGAAGTACCACCGCCCTTTAAAGTCGGTGTAAAATAAAGTATGCATGACTTTTGGGGATGCCGGATGGCCATGTCTACCCTTTTCTTTTCCTAACCCTATCCTCTCCAAATTATTAATCCTTAATCTCGACCCCATCCCATCCAATAAACCTGTTATATCATATGTTATATAATGCACTCGTTACTCTCCGGATGTTGCGTTTGTCTATGGGCTACGGGATCGCTTACCATCAGAAGAACCATCTGCTCGTTTGTCTTCCTTTACATAAAAAAAAGATTTGAATTAAATTATCTGTAGTCCCCCATTCCTAAGGCTATTTAAGTTTTTGCACAAAAAAAAAAGTTATTTACTTCCGGAGGAAATCAAGCTATTTTCCAATCAAAGCTGGCAAATGAGCCAACTATTTACTCGATGTTAAGTGAAAACAACTGGCCACGGAATCCTAATCCTACCGGTGTATATTGAAGGTCGAGAGGTTGGTTTTTAAAATTATGTAAAAATATTTTTTTCCCCTTCCATACAACGAAAAAAAATTTCGACTTATCCCATCGTGTGGGATATCCTTGGAAATGTCTCGTGAAATGCAACAAAAACTGCCTTGAAACTATGTGGATCAAACCCTCCAGTCTCGAGATTTGTATATCGATATTTGTATATCATTGTGTATTCATTGTATTATCTCTTGACTTTTGAATTATTATTACAATCATTCTGAAAAAAATGTGCCATATGTCTCTAAGTAAGTACTTCCAACTAAAACTATAGCAGACTCGATATCATACATAGTTATTTTTATACAACTCTACAAACTTATGTACATACAGTTATCTAAACAAAATATATGGAGTCAACCGCAAAATGAAATTTGTCGATATAAATTTTCTTTTCTGTCGGACGGACCATCGGATGGCTCGGAACCCTTTCATGTGGGTGGCTAACACGCTCTTGGCTGGTTTTTTATAGACGCGGCAATTCCTAGGCAGTAAAAATACGCATTAGTTCTTACTTTAAAAAATAGGTAATCGACACTTCGTTATAATTTTCTTTGTCCATGCCGTTACCGTAAATATTCATGATAAGAAGTTTTCCATTTTGCCGACCTTTTTATTATTACGTACCTATCTAGAGGGTGCGACGATGACATTCTGTCACGAGAACGACAGCATGTGTTGCCATTAACACGCAATCTTGGCAGGTTACTGAGTGGTAATTAAGAAAAAAATGTTAATTATTAAATTTGTGATAATATAGTATGTTTACTGCTTGATAGACTGGAATTATTCATAGCTATTCAAGCTATGATAACATATATTCAATTACGTACCGTAACGAAAACGATTTTTATATATATGCTTGTAACTATTTTAAAAAGCCTACTGTATTCTTTTTCTTTTTCTAGTGTCTCTCCACTATTCGAGGTTGACCTCTCATCTCATCTCATCTCCCACAATCTTACTGTAGAAAAAAGCTATATACTCAGTCGCCAAAAAAGTTATAATTTATAAATCAAATTACGATATAATTTTTTGCTTCGTAAATTTAATCATCATACAATGACATAAAGTTGTTTTTATAAAGCTTCTAACACCGGAGATATTACAGTTAAAGTTTTTTTATGGCAAAGGAATGCACAATTTGAGATTCTGCCATGGACGTTTTTGAGACGCGCATTGCGTTTGTTTAATATCTTATTATTAATAATAGTTGTCATTTAATATTTACGGTTAGCTACCAGTTAAAGGTAAAGCCTTTTTTCATAAATTTTTCAACATTTTCACATAAATATATACCCTTTAATGCCAAAAAAAGAAATTCATTTCTTCTCCTATCATTACAGAATATTTCGGCAGAAATATATTTTGGCTCTCCAGTAGCCTATACGGTAAAAATTCACCAATGCAGTAGTCGCTTGATTTTTTTCTTTTTCCAACCTGTGCTCTGTGTAAGGCAATTTGTAGGTTATTCGTTTATCTGATTGAAAAAAACTTTCTGCAATAAAACAGTTGAAAATTTTCGTTTTAAAATAATATTTGGCATGCTGCCTAGGTGTTTTCTCTTATTTCACATTGTTAGGTTATAATATTCCAATAAACTTTATGGGATTTGCTCGTATTATTTACTGATATAATAACAAATATTACTAATGTGAAAGTTTGTTTGTTCGAATATTGTTAATCTAGCATAAGTTCATTAAGCTTATACGAGGGTTTTGTAAAAATTTGACTCATAGTATCTCAATGTGTCAAATTTTGAAAAAAATAAATATCTAGATTAAAAATGGAAAGGATTTTAATAAAATCCCAAAAATTAAACTACGTGAGTGAGACCGCAGGGGAAACTTTTTAATAGTTATAAATAGTTTTTTTTTAAATTATGACATGAATAGTAGAGTTCATATTCGGCATACCGAAATTTATATGGACGAGCAGCATACAATGCTAAATAAAATTGTTACTATCCAATTTTGGTAAGCTTTTGATTAGCTGAAATTTTCCGTTTGAACGTTTTAAATCGATAATAAAACGGTAAAATAATTAAATCGAACAAATTCAAAATTAAGTAAATCGCAGATGTAATGTGAGTTGGTTTTTCCTCGGGCACAATAAATATAATATTAGCTTGCATAATGAGATATACTTGTGCTTTAAAACTTATATACACAAAAACATGGTTTATTTTTGACAAATGGTCAAAGCCTTGGGAGTCCATTTATCATGTAGCACAAATACGTATGCAAATAAATACTTGTTTTTCTTTTAATTAATAGATTTGTGAGATGAAAACCTTTTTTATAGAAAAGGTGCCGTTTTAGGGAGCATAATTCACATACAAATATATTCCAGGTGGTAGAGCATAACATCCTTTTACAGCTTTTGCTCCACTTTTAAGGCCACGCTCGTCCGGGGAAGTACCACCGCCCT
>JAOCPS010185427.1:0-14247 GCA_025505425.1 Graphium colonna
GATTTCCCAGGTTGACAACGCACTCGCAACTCTCCGGATGTTGCGTGTGTCCATGGGCGACGGGATCACTTACCATCTGGTGAGCCGTCTGCTCGTTTGTCTTCCTTTCCATAAAAAAAAAAAAAAATTTCAAAAATTCGGTGTGATTTACTATATTACTGATTGTCATTCGAAATACCAAAATATGTATCATATTGGACAAAGAAAACTTATAATTTCAATATATACACACTTCTGTGTTGAATACTGCATAGTTTATCCCAAGAGCTAACTTGTTACCAGTGTAACAAGTAAAACGGTGACATTATAATATATGCAATACCTAAATCGCTGCTCTACTATACCAAGTACCACACAGGATAATGATATGGTTTATACATTAACAAAACAGGTAGATATTACTATATTTACAATATTAATATAGTAACATACAACATAAAATATTAGTTATAAAGTTAGAAGGAATTTGATTAATCTTTAAGTAGATGGCTTTGCTTAACTCTGTGAATTGTATATAAATGATTCATACCAGTTGCATAGCAGTGATGTATTTCTTCCACCACAAATATTTCGCCAGGCCAGGAAAGGTGGAGAGCCCGTAGTAGGAGTACATAACGATGTGAACAAATGAGTTGAGCGTGCCGAGGAATATTGTACTGGATGAAGGTTCGTACTTAAGGGCACTCCAGCTAATAAGCATCGTGATAGAGTGGTGGTAAACATGGAGGAATGTAACTTGGTTGTTCTTCTTACGGAGAACGAAGAATACGGTTTCTAGAAGTTCTGTTACTTTCGCCGAGAAAAAGAAGTAGATCGCATGTGTAACCTGAAAATATAAATCTACATTAATTACATATGTAAAGTGCCAAAGGGAGTCTGATTTTTTGTTTGTTTGTAAATTTTTCTTGTTTAAACTCCTTACCGATTATGATGAATTTATACGATATGAAAAACAATAAAAGTTTAAGAGTAAATCATATGGAAAAAATGCATTATGTACAATGTATAAATTATAACTCAAAATCATCTTCATTTATAACAAATTAGTCCACGGACTTGAATAAACCATAACATGATTGCATAATCAGAAAAAAATCCTTAACATATTATCTAAAATCCCTTCTGGCTGGGTTTTATTCGTGGTGAAGAAGCTTAGTAGGCTGTTGTTAGGTGTTATCTACGGGAAAGCAAAGAAAAACCCATGGCTAAATGGTAAAGTACGGTTAGCTTGAATAAAATAGTGGAGTGCGACAAAGTGAAATGCATCCATAACAAATTCGGGGAAAGTTTTACCAAACGTTTTGATGACCCGCAAATCAAGGTCACAAATGCATGCAAGGATCATCAGAAGATACCGTTGCGAGGGTTGTGTCAATATATGAATTACGACCAAATCTAATGACAGTGACATTTAATTATAAGCCCGTGATAAATGCAGAGATTATACATAAATAGTAAACTTTAACATCTTATATTTTTTATATGTTTAGCTCAGTTCAACAACGTAAAGAGAAATTCGAAGAATAAATCATTCATTCCATAGTTAATACCCTGAGCGTTAACTTAGAACAACGATTAAGACCTTGTAAAATCTTCATTCAACTTTTTTGTTTATTTTTACGCATAACACTCAAAATTTCGTAGCGTTGAAGCAAAGCCGCAAATGCTTCAAAATCTATTATAAAGATGTCTTCGAGAAAAAGTTGAAAATGAAATGTCTGCATTTCGAAAAACACTTAAAACTGCTACTATAATATAATATTAGGTAAAATAAAGAAACAGAATGCACATATCTGAAAAATTTTCACTTTTGAATAAAAACAAAATTGAAGACACCTTTCCAAATCCTATCCCTGTCCCTTAATCTGTGTCATTGTGAAGGGGAAACTTAAATCTTAACACACAATTTTTTACAATATATAGATAAAATAGTGGAGTACGCGCTCGATCTCAGCAAGAGGGATTGCAGTGGACGGGGATAGTGGATGCATTGCGCAAAACATACATTACACCTGGCCGAGCCAAAACGGACCAGGTGTTGCGTTACTGTGCAAAAGCATTCCTGCAACTCTGCATGTATGCGTAAAGTAGGCGGAGACCTAAGTGAATGAGAGTCCAATTTAATCCATTTTGCCCCACAACCCTCTTCTCTCTCCACGTCAAATAATTTACATTATTCAATCTTTTGACAGTTTCGTTAAAATATGTTTTAGCGTTTTATCTGTCAAGACACATGTCCTTTAAGAATCATCTTTGAAGAATGAACCTTGTTTACGGATCAAATAACACTTTTTTCTGTTTTGTAATTTGTTCATTTTAATTGTAAAATATCGTACCAATTACTAGAAAAATCTTTTAAATGTGAAATACACCTACTTTATAAATAGGGTTCTTCCGCTGTTTGCGTATAAACATCCCTGAGAAGAAATAACAATGTTAATTAAAGAGTGTTATACTTACTTGCTTCCTGAAGTTAACATTGTCTGTTTCACATGTTCGTTGATTGAATAATCCATTTTTTAATACAATAGATCCACCCTTAAAAGTAATTTTTGTTATTAAATAATATATCATAATTTCATAAAAAAAAATTAATGGAAAACTATTGAATTTGTCCGTACAGTAAAAGGCATAATAATACTATTTTTATATACAACGCCAGTTTGTTTGAAGCTCTGTTTATTAAAAGCTTATTATATTTTTATATAACTATTTTATTTAATGAAAAAAAAAATTCATTAGTAATTAAATATCGTGAGATGAATGAAGTTTTCATCTCCATAACGTATGACTATAAAAATTTACAACTTACTGTGAATAATATGTAAAATGATATTAAGACTTGAGCAGCGTTATAAATAAGAAGCAGGTTATTAAAGGCAAACGCCGGTCTGTTTTTCATAAAAGCTGGTCCAATTTTCAAAACGAAAGCTATATATGTTATCCAGATGGTCACCACTGGTATCGGAGATGACATAAGGGGCCATGTGTCTATATTGTCACCTGAAATCGAAAACTGAAACGTTAAATAATGCAATACGATCTTACACATATGCATCATAAATCATAAACATAAACATATGCTGTGGTTTAAAATAAAATTTCGATTTTGTAAAACACCGTCACACATAAAACGACGTTGTAAAATTACACGTAATAATTATCATGTATGACATACTATCATAATATTTAGATCCTTGGCGTTTTCTTTATTACAAAAAAAAAATAGGATTGACCATGACCAAATATAGATAAAGCATAAAAATATAAAAGCATTGACCTTTTTTGTGACAACTGAATTTATTTGTTTTGAGCTGTGAGGTACATATACCACCAATGTGTAAAACGGACAATTCGGATCCGTTTTAATTATGCACCTCTAGCCGTCGTAAAACTGAGAGTGAAACGAGGGGTGAATATTTTTATCCGTCTTATTATATTGTATATTATTCTCCAAGACACGCTTAAAATGTGTATAATACTTCTAGTACAAACACGCTGAACAGAAACAAAAACCTGGCTAGGAGGAAGCGGGTTGAAATCATCCATTCCAATTTTAAATATTTTCGAAATAATGTACAAATATTTTCGACTATAGGTCGAAAATGTATAGACGTGGTTTTAAACAATCCCGTATACTTTATTTAAATTTATTTCTTTACACCGTTTCGTTTGGTTCGTTTTACCACTAATAAACCGACTTCAAAAATGTGGAAAGTTCTCAAATCAAATATTTCTATTTTTTCATGCACGTTCGGGCATATCTTCGCCATTTATGAACTGACTTTAAAAATTCTATTTTTATCGTATATGGTACACTTCCACAATGGTCTTACAATTTTTTTATAAAGTCGGATAAGTAATTTGATTTTAATATCAAAATAACGAATCAAATATATTTCGAAAGTTCACTTTTAAGTCATTCGAAGTCGTTTTTGTAATTTTCTGTTAAAATAAACTTGTTTTGTGTTTTACTGATAACGTAGGTTAACTAATAATAAAAACACATTTAAACAACAAATAAAAATGTATCCAAGACCAACCTGTCAGCATATTGTCTACACATCAATACAATTTAATTACTACCATGTAAAGAACTATAATATCTAACATATCCAAAGTGACATGCATCAATAACAAATTTGGGTAAAGTCTTATTACGCCAAGCTTTCGACTGCAAAAGGTTAGCGAATCATTCATGGGACACGGTGTACGCATCTTTGATAGAATTCTACAAACACTATTAAGCTTAACTTTTGAGAAATTTAAATGTAAAATTAAAAATACTATTTTAAGTAAAACTTATTATAGCATTGCGGAATATTTTGATGACACAAATGTGTGGTCATAGTACTGTTGTTACTCTCGTAGGTTTAAGAGCTCATTGTATATATAAAATTGTAACCCAACATCATTTTAAAAGAGCAACTCCTGAGTTTCTCGCCAGCTCCTCTCAGTAGAATCTGCTTTTCGAGCTGGTAGTAGCTTATAATGAACGAAACTCTATGTAAAACCTATGTCAATAAAAATATTTAGATTTTTGATTTTTTTTGACGACCTGCAAATCCTGGTCACATATGCATACAAGGATTATCAGAAGATACCGTTGCGAATTTTATTTTCAACATATAACATCAACCAACTATATTATGATGCTGCGACATTTGTTTGTAACCCCATAATAAATGCAGAGATTATATATAGATAGCAAACTTTAACATCTTTATGTTCGGCTCAGTTCAGCAACGAAAAGACAAATTTAAAGAACAAAACCTTTCATTCCATAGATTCCTAAGCGTTAACTTAAAACAGCAATTAAGTTCTTATAAAAACCTTATTCAACTTTTTGGATTATTTTACGTATAACATTCTGAATTTCGAAGCGCTGATGCAAAGCTGCAAATGCTTCATAGTCATTATAAAGGTGTCTTCGAGAAAGAGTTGAAAATGAAATGTATTCGTTTCAAAAAAGGCCTAAAATTGCTAATATACTATAATATAAGTTTAAATGAAGAAACTGATAGCATATATACATCTGAAAAATGTCCACTTTTCAATAAAATCAAAATTGAAGACACCTTTCCAAATCGTATCCCTGTTTCTTAATCTGTGACTTAAATCTGAACACACAAACTTTGACATATACAAGTATACGTATTGATTTACTATGATTTTAAATAAATAATAGTCTAAGACCTTGCTCATCGACGTATTTGTCTATAATAAAAGAATAGTTGTATTTATACACTAAATAAAATTGAAATTAAAATATGTTATTTTTAACAAGCTTTTATCGGCGTATAATACTCTTGAAGACGAATAACATTAGCGCAAACTCGATGGGTTTGCATCATTTAATTTGAGAGTTTCTCTAGCCACCTTCCAGTTCCAGCATCAGATCAGCTTCGCGTCATAATAATATTGCATTGTTACACGGTATACATACACTTGCAAAATTATATATACAGCTCGGAAACCGCAAAGTGGGTCCCATTTAAAGTGCAAGATTCCAGATACACTGACAACGAGACAGGTGAAACTAAATAAAAGCTTGTAAAAAAGTAGATTTATAATAGAAGTACTTAAAATAATTCTTCAATATAAATAGAAAATTCGTCGCCTTAACAGATTTGTCTATTTTTGTTCAAAACATTAGTGGTTGTTCAGGGTAGGTACGTAAGTACAAAGAAATTCAGAAGAATCTACTGTATATCCCACTATATCAAATATTGTTTTAATCTTTTCATCATCACGATATTAAAATATATCGAAGTTATGTTTTCACTACCATAGTATATTTATATTTTGTTTCTATGATTTAGTCGCTTGGGCAAGCGTAAACAAATAGACGGCCGACCGGCTTTGTGATGCGGGATTAATTTAAAAGTAAGTTTTTGCTACAGTCTTCAATAAAAATTTTGACTCATTAATATGCTTTTTGTAGCGGAAATATGATATTTACCTTTTACTCTTTACTAGCGTCTATTATAGTCCTTATTTCGCAATCATTAAGGCATACTCAAACTAGAGTATTTTAGGTTATATCACGTGTTTTAATTTTAAACTTAGAAGACCCTGCTGCTTAAGTCGTACCTGTATAATATTTTCTAATCACACCAGTACCACTAAGGGATTAATAAAAATGTTAAAGTAATTATTAACATAATTTTAACCAGGTAGTAAATATAGCGAATCGTGACGACAATTTTGGGGTTTGTATACAAGAACAAAATTTAGAAGACCTAATGGCAGGCATGGAAGAGATATTAGCACAATATTTGGTGAAACTTTTTAATAAAGAAGACTCAATTTACCAAATGCTGTGCTAATATATCGTAATACGGAATAGCAACCACTGAGTTCGAACTTGCAGAAAATTTTCAACTACCTCATCATTTTAACAAGGAGAAGAAAATAGCAAAAATGCTTATAAAATATTTATGAAGATCATCCTTATTTGTCTTTGCGTGTTCCAGAATCAACCAAGGTAGCTAGAAGTAACAGATTTAATAGAGAGTGTGTTAATGAGTTTTTTGATAAATATGAAGAAATATTGGACAAATACAATTTTTCTGCACAACAAACATATAATATGGACGAAACGCCACTGTCCTCCGTATTTAAAAATTCGAAAGTTATTGCTCAAAAGAAAAAAAACACCAAGTGAGTGCAATCACAAGGGCGGAAAGAGGTCTGACTACAATAGGCATATGCGCGATGAATACAGCAGGAAAATTTTTACCATCCATATTAATATTTAAGCGTAGCAGATTGAATGATGCCTTAAAATGGAGTTCCACCAAACACATTATATAGTTGCTTAAAAAATGGATAGATAACATAAGAACTCAAATGGATCCAACATTTTACTAAGTGCACAAAATTAGGAAAATAGAATCAAAACCAATTTTGCTTTTACAAGATGGTCATAGTACACAGTATCAGAAATTTAGAAGCGATACAGGTAGCTTGCGAAAATGGCAGAGTTATCAAAACACATAGCCTACAACCATTGGACAGAAGTTCTTCTAATCTACGTTCAAATCCCGGTAGTGTCATTACACAAACTAATGTTGCAGAGTTCCTTTAAAAAGCATACCCTATGGTTTGTTCGTAAGGATATAACGCTAAATAGTTTTAAAGAAACAGTGCTGTGACCGTGTGACAGAAATATTGTTAGATAAGATAATTATGTAGTATCTGTTGTTCTAATGAACCAAATCAGAAATTTAGCGATGAACGATTACGGAATCGTTGCAGTTAGACCACTAATCGACATAATACCGTTATTATCCACTAGAACTACACCACCATTAATATTAACGTCACGAATAGTTGCATCGCTTACAATAACAGTTGCAACCCCACCAACAGCTTATTCAAAATCATCACCAAAATTACAACACTTAGCACACAGAGACTTAAGTCCAGTCATGATTCAACGTGGTCCTTCCACAATATCACAAGATACTTCCCACGATACCAAAAATCTTAGCATTTGATAAAATTACAAATAACCAACAAATAAAGTCTCATTTGAATATGTTATCCTATGTGCCCTGCATAAAAACAGAGTACAAAAATGAAGAGAGGCACTCGACCAAAAATGTAATTAACTAAGTCCCAACAATAAGAGAAGAATAAAAAAATTAAAGAGAAGCCAATTATAACATTAACAAAAGGAAGAAACTTGTATTTAGTATCGAAAATGTAAAAAAGTAAAAACAGAAAAAAATATTAAAACTAAAACCAGAAGAATACAACTGAACAAGAACAAAAAACACCTAAAAAGTGGTGGTTATGCCAACTATGCCAGGAAGGTCGTAAAAAAAGCATGATCCAATGGTTGAATACCTATTGTGCTGGGATTGAAAGCCGTAGAAACAAATATGTTTATGATATTTGTTTTTAAGCTCAATGATTTTCTAAGTACCTTTTTTGTTTTGAATTAATACAATCTTGTTTTATTTCGTGTGTTATTTTAGTAATTAGGGACGATTTTATAATTAATAACCAAAGAAAAGTTGATCTCAGACTTTATTGCTTTAAGTTTGTTAACTTTTATGAACTCACGTTCGTGTTCACAGAAAACTTTTTTCTAAGTCCGACTAAGGCTATACGTGGTATAAATTCGACGACTAGGCGTGTCAATCATACTTAATGTACATTTTTAAATAATCTTTAATTGACTATTTTGATAAATCTTTTTTAGATTTCTATGATTGTAAGTTAAAAGGCAACTAAATAAAGATTAATTATGTGCAGACCATTTTGTTTCATTTCAATTGTATTGAATAAAACGGTATTATATCTTTATGGGGTACGACTTAAACAACCTTCCCATAGTTGTTTTCCTATATATTTTTGACAAGGGAAGACTTTTCTGAATAATTTTCAAAAATATTTTTGTTTTACAAGTTTTACTAAAGAGAAGTGTTTATAATACATTTTTTAAAATGCTTTGTAAGTATAACCAGTTTTATTAATTATTTCATAAAAAATCAATAATTTCCTTTTGTTAATCTAATTTTTGTAATCAAATAAAAAAAATTTAATAACGGGGATCCATTTTTAAACCAGTTGTGGATTTCAATGACGTATAATAACAAGTAATATAGAAAAAAGGTTTAAGGTTTTATGAGATTCTAATGTATATTTGTTATTGTTTTGTTTTGTTATATTGTTAATGTTTAAATCCAAAGAAATAAAATTTGACATGGAAGCAATTTAACTAGTTTAAGAAATAAACTTAAGAGCAATGAATCTGGGTCACTTAAATCACCTTTAAATATTGCTTTTGTTTCCAATTGTCATTTAGGTGGGTGAATTAACAATACTATTATATAACCTGTAATCCTGTCGCTTACATCTGAAAAATTCACCAGAATCCTCACAATGCTGGAAAACGGCCGGAATCAGCGAGATGGTTAAAACCATGCTTGGTAATCTCTTTCTCATATGAACAGAAGATACAAGGCAGTTTCGACGCCTCGGAGGAAGTAACCCAAGTGTATGGAAAGTAAGACGAAGACTTTAATTTAAAATAACAAATATTCGAAGACTTGCTAAAGCTAACCTGAAACCGCTTAGACCTGCAAATGTCCGTAAACTGGAGCATGATCATCATATTTCAAGAATAAGATATGCACAGAACCATTTAAATTGGACTACTGAAGATTCGTCAAAAGTTATGTTCTCCAACGAACCAAAATTTATGCTGTACAAGCACAATGAAAAAAACAGAGTATAAAGAACCTATTGTATATAAACACGGAGTAAATATGTTAAAATTAGGGGAAAGATATATAAGCATAATATATAAGCAATCATGCATGGAAGAAAAAGTACCCTACGGTTGGTGGGTCCGTACTTGTATGGGCCGGAATTTCATCTGAGAGTCGTGCAGAAGAGGAAACTGCTTTTTCACTAGCGTAAAATATGAGTAAAATAAGAACACTTTGTGCCATTTATGGTAAATTTGGGAGAGGATGCTATTTTTATGCATGACAATGCCCGACCTCATACCGATTCGATTGTGAATGACTACCTACAAGAGTTGAACGTTACTCGTATGGAGTGATCAGCATACAGCCCGGATATCAAACCGATCCAGCATGCTTGGGACGAGCTAGTGAGAGAGTGTAAAACGACGGACCCCTCCCCAATTACGCTTTGTAGGCCTAAAATTAGTCTCACAATATAAGGAATATGGTGTACAGCATGTGAAACCGCGTTAACTCAGTAACGGAAGCACAACGAGGCAACATAAAGTATTATAATTCAATAAAATGTTTTAAGGAGTGATCAGCAGTTTTTTTTTTCTTTATGTAATTTTATTAATTAAATTTAGTGACTTATAAATTTTATTACATTCATTTAAGGGCATTATATTTCCTATTAAGCACTGTTTATTAAAAAAAACATTATTAATTTACGAGATTTATAGGTTTCATTAGGTGACCCGAATTCATTGCTCTCGAGTGTATACATGACATAATAAATAAAGGTTTTCGAAGCAAATTGTGTGGCGGATACTCTATCGATTTGATATTATCGATTCAAGTACATATGTACTTAGATGTATTTTTAATGCATAGTTTATAAAAATATTTACTTTTTATACTTCTTCTCTGTATATATTTTTAATGTTTCAAATTTCATATTCCTCTTTTTTTTAAAAGAGATAATTTTATAGTTTCACGTATTACTTTTTTAACATAAAAAGTATTTAAAATTTACTTAAATAAAATGGAGTATGCTTTTGAAAAAGCCGTGATAGCTCAGTGTCCGGGCGCTCGCCTTCATTTCTGTTTACTCGAGGCGAAACTGAGTTCGATCCCCGGTGCCGGCACCAATGAAATTGTAAATTTTCATTGCAATTTTAAGTGCTGATTTACCACGTGCTCTACGGTGAAGGAAAACATGAATACTACACACAACTACACCAATATGAGATCAAAGAATCTTCAGAAATTGCCCAAATCGAAGGATGTTTAAACTATTGAGGTCAATTAGGTCTGATTCTGAACCCATCAAGTTGTTATTATATTACTGAAGGGTGATGTTACCGACATTCAGAAGTTAAGTGACTGGAAAGGATGACTCAACTTTAAATGTTGGTTTCAGAAAATAATATAAGACAAATAAGAATTTAAAACTAAGATAACCACAAATCCCTGAATGTTCAGCCTTTTAAAATATTTATAGTGTTTCGATCTTGCTTCAGATTTCAACTAAGCGGGTATAAAGATACAGAATACAAATATAGTAATTTATCATATTTACATAGGCATCTATTACCCATAAAACATAAAACACCCGCCTTTTTTTTTTTCAATATTTTAACCGCTTTTAAAAAAGGAGGAGATTCTTAATTCGGATTTTATAGGTATGTTCGCGCGTATCTCTGCCACTTATAACTATGATCAGGTTTCAATAATTATTTCGCAGAAACAGAAAACATCCAAAATGGTTATATATTTTTTGATAAAAACAAGATCATTCGTTTGTTTGTTAATCAAAATAACGACAAAAACATCTAGTCGAAAGTAAATTTTAACGCGTTTTTAAGTCGATTTTGTAATTTTCTGTAAAAATAATCTATTAATAACTTTACATATTTTGCTACATAACATTAATTTTCTATTTAATAAAAATGCTGGATTTAATCGTTCAATGCTTAAATAACACCTAGTTAAATCCATAAATTCATACTCACGTTTTTTTTTAACAAGAAAAAGGTAATAAATAGTTTTATTTACATGATAAATGACCAACTTACGTAGACAAATTGCAATAACTTTGCCAAGCTCTAAATAAATAAGTCATACTAAATAAATTGGGAAGGAGAAATTTAATCAGGTTGGCTTACAGTGGGATAAGAGTAAGATAAGTGAAACAAAATAGTCAAAGATTGAAGTTGTATTAATTGGTAGTATGCAGCTTCCTGGTAATTGCAAAATGATTGTTATAGGCAAAAAGTAAGATTTTGGGAATTCTTGAGACATATATTTCATCAATATGCATACTTCATGTACATTTTAACAGTATTACCAAGGGAGGAACTTTTGCACTTTGTTTTATTGAACAAATAAGATTTTAATTTGTGAGCATTCCATAAAAATCAAATGATTAGCAAAAACAAAATAAAATTCATTGAAGGTATACTTATTTCTGCCCATAAAAAATACTGTCATTATTCCAAATGCTGACGTTCCTATAAAAATAGTTTGTGTGTTAAAATTAACATGAACATCGTCAATTTCCACTTTTTCAAAATAAAAATACAAAATATCTACATACGGATTATGTTGTTAAAATACTTACTTCCTTTAAAATATTTTAGTATATTCTATTATATAAAACAATGAAAAGACTACATTCATTTGATTACATTCACAAAAGCACGAAAATTATATATTAAGAACGTAAGTTATGTATAAAACAATAAAGCAAATTTTTTTCATCCCCCTTTATCAAAACAAATATTATTTGATAACTGAAAATTGTGATTTACCACCCATTAAATACTGGAGCAGGAATAACAGGCAGAAAATTCTTCTCATGAGGATGATTGAATTTTATCATTTCCTGATTAGCTTAATTCTCAAGAAGTGTGCGGCTTTTTTTAGCGTAGGTAATTTATATAATCAAAAATTCGAAGGAAATAGCCGGTTATTTTGGTATAATTTACTTGTTACATATCCGCGCGCACGATTTTGCGTTTGCTCGCAGCGTGTTCACGAAAGCTACTGACAAGCGTAGCTATAACGCCCCATAGAGGGACTGCTTATTATTTCTGAGTGAGTTAGCATTTTTACTCCGCTTTTCCGTTTAATAAAGTCCGAGCTTTGTATGCGGGGACGCGTTTACATATGGAAATTCGGAGCTATCTAGTTTTTCGTTTACAGAGCACTCGGGTAAAAATACGACCGAGAACTCCTTCAAACATATTTTATTTTAATTCAATGCCCACAGTGCGCACACTAAGGGATTTTTATGTGTAATTAAAATTTTGTATACTTAATATAACACATTCTGGAATTATAATATTAAGCGTATTTTATTTATAATAATAATAATAATAAAAAACTTGAGTCCCTGAATCCTGAACTATGAATTAAACCTGTATCTCAGGAGTCAGTCCCTTCCACCCAAAACAATATGGGAAATTTTGTGTGTGTGTGTGTGTGTGCGTGTGTGTGCGCGCGCACGCGCGCGTGTGTTTGTGTGTGTGTGTGTGTGTGCGCTTGTGTGTGTGCTTGTGTGTGTGTGTGTGTGTTGTGAGCGCGCATTTTATTCCATTCGTGTATTTTTTCCCCAACTATTATCTGATGTTTCATAGGCATGACTTTTTCCTGCGTCCAGGGCGTCTCTTTCCTTTAATCTTACCCATCTATATTAGCTGCGGCAGTGGCTGAGATATTCCACTTTGCGTTTTTTGACGGTCTGCATAAATTTACAGGTCATACCGATGCGCAGGAGTAATATTTTATTCCGCTCTTTTTGCGTAGAACTGATCCAAAGTATATGACGATAGCACCATATTTCAAATGGCTCGAGGCATCTTTTGGTATTCTCTTTTATGGTCCATGCTCCACTGCCGTAGATGACAATTGGCCTGATGTAACAAAGTCCTTGTTTGGAGCTCATGTTATGTTTTTTTAACAAGACTTTCTTCATTTTGTGGGCAAGAATAATGTCGAAAACCTGATTTATAAACAAAAAGCGGTGAATGAAAATGATAAATTTTCAAATACTTTTAAAAAAATACCTTTACAAATTATCATAACTCTTCATCAAAAGCCGTGATATTCACGCCATTTTTTTGTGTAATTTTTGTCGCAACTAACTTGTTTATTTAGCAAACCACGGTACCATTTTTAAACATATTTTTTAGCTTTTCAAGTCTATTGGTAATATTTTGGCAGCTAGGCAATATTTATATAAATACACATTCTGTGAAATTTTCCTATTAATAATCATGGGAAATCAATTCTCTGTTAGATATACGGACGGACAGTGTAAGCTTAGTAAGAACATTGGTTTCCTGTTGGGTACGGAAACCCCTTGACCTTATTATAATACAGCAATAATAGACGATACATAAAAATAATCGAGGGAATGATTACCATCAAGACCATGAGAACGATTACGTAGTCCTCTGATAAAGTAGTTTTTATTCTGTCTAATTAATATGCGAAAAGTGTCAGTAACAACTTGTTCTATACCGCGTAAGTATACATTTAAATATAATTTTTAAAATCAAAACATCACCAACATTTGTTTTTTTTGTTGTGCAAGTTTTAAAATCATAAATTAGTGTTGTTTTGTGATTAAATGTTTTCCAAGTGATTGCAGCAGCATCAACAGCAGCGAAATATTTTTTCATTATGTATGTAATATAGGATTTTTCCACAATACTATATGTTCTAGAGCATCATAGTTTTTATATTGATATAAATTACTTTTAAAGGTTTTATCCATCACCTTACTTACCGAATCATATAGAATAAACACACAAGGTAGATGACGGCGTAAAAGTAATTTAATTTATACCAGAGTCAAATTATTGTATAGCATTAGCCACCTTAATTTGATTTCTTGAACTGAAAAAAATACTTGAAGTAAAAAAACATATGTAAAAAATATGTAGTAAAATTAAAAAAAAATATATATACAAAGAAGATTTTTATGGCGTTAAAGTCTAAATTTACAATAATACAAATATGTTCATTACATGTATCA
>JAOCPS010185537.1:0-14247 GCA_025505425.1 Graphium colonna
TGGTGCACTAAAACATAAACACAAACCAACAGAATGTGTGTGGCCTTAATTATTGAGTTGTAAGATTTGTTCGAAGTCGCCCTTGTATTCATAAGATATTTTACTCGTTTATATTACTCAACCCGTTATCATGATTTGCATAATTACAAATGTATTTTTTTTACCTTAATATAATATAGATTTTTATTCGGAAATATTACACCACTGCAGCTATCTGTTATGTCGACTTCACATGGTCATATATGAATAACTGACTAATAATTCGTTGACCGATTGGCGTAAATGCTTAAACTTTGGTTAAATGTTCACATCATTCAAGCAAAAGAAAATCAGGAAGCTAGTAACGACACCAGGAAATTTGACATTAGATTATATATTTTTATAGATGGAAATAGTAATAAATAACAAAATGGTAATAAATAATTTGATGAAATATTGATAAATATTTCATCAAATTAGTAGGATATTTTATCAAATAGTTATATAGTTATTCATAGGATAAGAACATAAAACTCAATTGAAATTACTAGATTTAGAAAATGGGGTTGATTATGGAAGATAGCCTTTGTAAATAATTATGAGAACCAAAGATAATGTGCTTGAGAAGCTTTTTTCAATTAACATTATGCTCCAGTTTAAATACTGTTTAGATTGTACTTGAAATTAATCTTTCTCAAACCGAAACTTCTTGTAATAAAATTTTTTTAGCGTTCTATTGTCACAAGTAATTAAATATTACAGTGTTACTTAAAATAACCCGCTACCGAGACGGAAGTATTGATCCGGTTATATATTAGGTTACTGGTAACTTGACGTTTTCCTGCCGGAACGTGAAATGCTGTAAATATAAGTCCCCTCTCATTGTATAGCGGAAAGTCAATAGTTCTCAAGATATTTGAATTTTAAAAGTTTTTGAAAAATTCGACGATTTAGGGCCAATTAAAACTACATTATTAATTAGCTGTTTTGGCATTTATATACTTTTATGATTGTTAAACACAGCCTATAAAGCCATAAAAATAATACATTACACTAAATTAGAATTTAAATATATGAGTAATTTAATACTTTAGGCTTTCGGTAATTCACGTGTTATGTTGTAAATAACCTTGTCTAGTCAAAAATTTGATGATTTTTTTATGAGCGTCATACTGTTAAGTATGACGCTAATAAGAAAATCACTAGAAAAAATTGCTCGTTTAATCAGATATCCAAATAATAATAGCAATATTAATAATAATAGTAAAAATAAAAAGATAAATATTATTTAGAGTGCAGGTTTCAATAACAATAAATGTGCGATTGTCTAAACAAGTTTTCTATAGTTTAGTTTATGGCGTTTTTATACCTGTCTTTGGTTATTGACGCAAAATAATGACTAACTAATAAAACGCTATCTTAAATTAGATATCTTGCCCAAAATTATATCCTCAATTACGGATGCAAACCCGGATTATTTTTCTGGCTTTGATTTTTGTCACTCTTGATGACATCTTTCCTCTCATTTGTTCGGCTGCATTTATTAAGCGCTCTCGCAGTTCTTCCAGAGAATTAACTGGGGACTAATAAACTATGTGACCTCAGACGTCAAAGTTAATAGGCGTGAGTTCAGGGCTTCGTGCAGACCACGGAATTGGTCTTCCTTTCCTGATCCATCAGCTGGGATATTGTTTGACAACCAATCTCGTACAGAAACTCGGTAGTGAGCCGTACGTGTTGGAATATTTAAATATCCCTGATGTCTTCAGAGACATCTGCCAACAGGTCGTTAAGCTCGTTATGCAAAAAAACTTCATACTTTACTCCGTTTAAATTTGTGGTAAAGTTTTTTATGGTTATATTAGCTGTGTTTACGAATCAAAAAAGTTCATAAATCCGAAAAAACCTGATTTACAATGGAGGCCTTGAATTGTCGAATTTTTCAAAAACCTTAAACTTCAAATGTCACGAAAACTATTAATTTTCAACTTCCAAAAGTAGGAAGGGGTCGCAAAAATGATTTCTTTCTGATCCTATTTGTATAATCGAAAAATGCTTAATCAATATTTATTTTTAATATATAATATAATTTTATTATAATATATTTTTATTCTTCATATGATCCCCAAATATAAAATCTTAAAGTACCGTAAGTCATCGGTATCGGGCACTTGTCAACTGATATTGATAACATTGTAGCTGTGACATTTTGATTGTATTATTTTTTTATCCATTATGTTTTGAACTAAAAGTTAAAATTTTATTAATAAAATAAGAAACAGATTTTTTTTGTGGCTTAAACTTAAAGTACGTACTACCAAAAAAGCTTTTGGATAGAAATAAAGGGATAAAAAAGATAATACAACATGAAAAGGTTAGTTAAAAGATATTAAAATATAAGTTAAAAGATATTAAAAAAAAGGTACTCTTGTAATAGATACAAAAGTTGAAGAGGACTGAGCTTGAAAATTACCATAGGATGAGATTAAAGTGTCATAAATTATAAAATACATTTCTTTATTTAATATTATGTGGTACAATGAATTTAAAATATACAATTGGTATTGATAATTGTTATTACAACCATCTTAAATATTTACAAGAAATTTATTCCCCGAACACAGTGAGTATAAAAAGAAATAAGAAATTTTATGTAACAATATCGTTCTTACCTATCTTTTTTGAATTCATTACTGATTAAATCAACAGATCTTTTTATAAAATTTAATAAATTGTTTGAATAAATTTTCACTATGTCAAATATAACAATAACGGCATTTGCAGGACCCTAATAAAATAACGTATAATCGCATTTAGAGTGAGAGATGGCACCAATTTTTGGATAGGTATTTGAGGCAAGCAGAAAACTTGTCCAATACCTCTTCTATTGTACCCTAACAAGCAGCTACAGAATAGTTGGTGAGAGAAGCAGTATTAATAATAGTGCAAAATGTTGTCAAACTTTTCATAACTAGTGTAATAAATTCGTTAGAGGATTCCATTACAGTCAACCACGATTCAGGCCTTTAAATAAATTCGTGGGATAATTGTCAAAATGTTGGTGACGTAACTATGAGTATGCAAATTTTCTGTTTGTTTTATTTTATCAAATTAAAAGTCCATATGATTAAAAATTCTTCCATAAAAATATCCTTGTACTAAGATTTGCAAATATTTTTAGATATGAACGAAAATAAACTCATATAAAATAAATATTTAGGATTTTGTATGAATTAAATCCAAAAAATAGAAAACAATGTACCTCAGTATAAATACTTCTAGGTTGTCGTCTAGCAACTGGAACTTCAGATATATATTAATTGCATTATTACGCATGGAGAAGAGAAAAATTAATAAAGTAAAGAAAAAGCTTATTACTAAATTGTGCCGCAGTTGCGCAAAGGCCCTCTCTAGACATAAGGGTGTAGATCATATATAGTCAGCCACGTGCCCCAATTACAAATTGGTGAACTTCACATATCCTAGAAATGTTTTGAAACTTTGAATGTTTCTTGGAACGGAACTGTCGCCGCAAATTATTCTCATGGCGTAAAGAAAACGCAAAAAGGAGAGGCTTATGATCCGTATAGATCACGAAGGTCCTGGCTTCTACCATGTGCCTAAAGTGACGGATGGCATTATAAATGACAAAAAGCTCTCAGTCGAACGGACTGTACTTACTCTGCGGCGCCTTTAATCGCCAAGAGAAGAAGGTTAGTGGCTTCCAGGAATCACATGACCGTTCCTACATTACGGAGCCTTTCGCGTTATCAGAGGCGTCAGTGTGGATGGCCAACTCCGCATCTGCGCTAGGATGGGATGGAACATAACAGCTTTAATAACAGCTGCCTTACAGTAGTTGAATTTCTGTTGTCATGGTGATCACCTTCAGCCATGGCGGCGTTCAACGGTTCTTGAATCTTTGACGCTCCGGGAGTAAATCGGCGGTAGAAATTGCATATTCCAAGAAAAGGACGCAACTCCTTGTCATTGGTGGGCAATTACGGGGAAATCTGTAATGACTAAAATTGTGTCTATTAATGAGCGCATACATTTGTCAGATATTTAGTGACCTAAGAATGTGGTTGATGATTGGCTAAACTTGCATTTGCCCGCATTGACCAAAAAGACAAGAAAAGCATAAAAAGTTGACGAAGATGATGCCGAGGCTACTACGATACGATGTATCTTTATATCGTCTTAGTATCTTTAGAATAACAGGAGACCCTTCAAGACCTTCTATAAATTGCACAGCAACATACATAATCATTTTATGATATTTTGGTTTATATTGGTTTCGGAAAATTGATTATATTGGTGATATTTGTCAATAGTTGGTTTTAAAATTAAAATATGACATGCAATTTTATTAAAAGAATGATTTATTATTTAAAAAGACCTATTCTCAAAACCTCAAAAAAATATTTACTTAATAATAGTCTTGTAAATTTTTTGTCGTACCTAGCTTTCTTTTGTTAGTTATTTTCACAAATTCATAACAAAAGTTTCAGTGTCGTGGTTCATCTTCATGTTGGTGCTGTCAATACACACTTAATTGGCTCGAGCCTGTTTATAGTGAGGTTTTATTTCTTCTGAGGTTTTTCGTGTCACGACCTTCTATATCCAGTTGTTATTATCGATAGGAGATTATAAACCAATAAATTGCGCTTGTCATGTGAAATACTTGATTGCCCGTAAGGAGTATCTAGAATTTGGTTAAAAATCAAAAATGGCTGTAACATTTTATAAGCAAGGCGAAAACATTTTTAAGTACTATATCTTTTAAAATATAATACTTAAAAGGTTTTTTCATACATTTATAAGTTCTGTCATAATGTCGCCATCTGCGAATATGTTAAGGTATATTTATGCCAAATAAAAATTATGGAAATTGAAAACAAAGAGTTTGCAATAAACACATTGCAAACTCTTTGTTTTCAGTTTTCACTCAATAATGTCATATTTCGTACTGTTCATATCGATCACTCCCAAAAATATTTAAAAATCTGCACCTCTCCTCTGAAACTTATCCTTTCTTAGTAGGTATGAAGAGTAATATGCCGCTTTGTTATAGAAATATTATATAAAAATAAATTTATTAGTTATTCAATACATAAATAAGAGAAAATAATAGTATCGGTATCGGAAAATAAAACGCTTTGTCTGCCATTTATTTTTTATCATTTTTCTTAATTTTACATATGTAATTCAAATCTTTTTACAGTGATAGTTTCAGAATAGAGATATGTACAAGAGTTAACATAATTTATTTTGTCTCTGTATAAACAGCTATTTAACTAGCATCGTCTTATATAAACTGGAGAACTCTGTGAATGGAACACGAATTGCAAAAGCCAATACGTCCCATACTGTTTGATCATTGAACCGATTTATTTGTAGATAAAGCTTCATTGTAAATTTAACTGTTGTATAATTATATTGAATAAGAATTATTTTATATTATATATTATCAGAAAAAAACAAATTGTGAAACATACATAAAATATGATATATATTCCAGTAACATTATATGATAGTTTAAAATGAAATATAAAACTATTTTTCCTTTTTAATATATTCGGACTTAACCCTAACACATTTTTCCGATGTTTTGTAAAGCGTGATTATGTTTATTTGTATTTTAATTATACCTTCGAAAATAATGATTTATCTTTGCTCTTATAATACTCTGAAATTGCCTATTCTGTCGCATGCATTTTTCTCTCCTCCGTCTTTTTCAAAGCCCAGCATTCCGATCCATACATGATGATAGGTCTAATTACGGATTTGTAAATTTTACCCTTCAGTTTGAAGGGCATTCGAGGGTCGCATGTCGTTGCCGTGACTTGTCGCCACTTCATCCACCCTGACTTCATCCAATGCATCACAGCCCGATCAATACCACGATCTCAATATCACATATACAATATCACAAGGAGATTGTGCTCCTTGTATCAGTGACCCAAGGTACCGAAAAACGGAGCAAACCGGTAAAGCCAATCTAGCAAGAGTTAGCTGCACAGAATAAGAAAGTCCTCCAACAACTTCCAACCCGCGCTGCCATTTTTCCAGTTAACTCTGCACCTCCAGGCCATCTTCGGCTACTAGTACAATACCGTTCGCGAACAGCATATATCCAGTACATATCAAGGGTGCCTCTTCCTGGATGTCTAACGTAGGCGTTCATTATCAACAAGAAGAGGGAAGGGCTTATTGTTGACCCTTGGTGTAAGCCTACCGCCACACTGAAGCCAGTAGTAGTTCCAGCTGTTGAGCGCACTTGGGTACTGTATCGTCTGCACATTGCACGGATCAAGTTCGCGTACTTCACTGGAATATTCTTTAATTTAAGGGCCCACCACAAAATTTCACGCGGTACCCGGTCGTATGCCTCTAGGTTAATGAAGACCATGTGCAAGTTCTTACATTTTTTTTCTCATTTTTGCCAAGTTGACGTAGGGCAAATATAGCATCTGTTGTACCATGACCGGGCCTAAAATTAAATTGGCTTTGGGAGATTTCACTCTCTTCCCTCAATCGCTTTTCAATGACCCTTTCCCATGCTTTCATAGTATGTGACATTACCTCTATATCCCTATAATTATTAATTTATTATTTATTATATTTACATCGCGTATATATGACGATGAAATATTTTTTTTATTTAATTTCTAAAATCCTGAATCATTGAACTCCTTCGAGTTTTTATTTCATTTGAAGTATCCACGTACCAGACGTATTTGTTTGTAAGTATATTAATTTGAAATAATAATTTTTCTATCGTTTTTGTAATAATTAATAAAGAGGCTTTTGATACTGTTTAGAGATCTTAAAGCTTTGATGTATTTCGGATCAATTGAATTTAATATGAGATTCCATGTGGGTGGTAACGGCCAGCAACCTTGACCATTAAAAGTATAATGATTATTTATTTTAATAGCTTCGCTACTTATTCTTGTATTATATTTGTATTTTTATAGAGTAGTGTTAAACTATATGAAATCGGATGTGGTAATTGGTGTGGTCTAAAATGAGATCATAAACTGCTTAAAGCGCTTGTCATTCGCACCTTAGCCATGTGTTCTTAAATTGCAGATAATTTAAGAGGCCACACTCAGTGGGTAGGAGGATAGATGAAATGGTACACTTGATAGATAGTAATAACTGCGTAATCTTCTGTTTAATTAACCGTCCCAGTACTACATCCTAGTCCGTGATTTTTCTCAAAGCGATTTCTATTTAATCAACAGAACATTATTTGCGAGATTCTGATTATATATAAAAAACGCTCAAAAATCTAAATTCAACGTGTTAAAATAGTTACTACATTTTATTAAGTGTGGTTGCTAAAAACGTAGATGTGGATATCGGTAATTGATTGTTATCACAGACTTCCACTTGTCATCGCTCTTTCAATTAAATATACTCGAATTAGGCAGCGACAATGAATCCATTATTGTGTCGTCTCCTCAAAGGTCGGGAAACACGTTAACATTAATAAAAGCTGTCACAACCGCTTGTGAATGGGGTGGCATAAAGTTGGAATAAGTTACTATGCTTACTTTCAACAACTACCAGGAAATTGCTTACATACGTAATAACAATAATAAGTTAGACAGCGAAATACTAATGCTATCCGAGGCAAAAGAAAAGTTTATATTTATAACATTTTTGATTTGTGTAATTTACTCAAGGAGGTGAATGAACAGATTTTATGAATGCATAAGAATTATATAAATAAAATCTGTTCATTCATCTGCTAAAGTTAATTATACGAATCTAAAATATAATAAACATAAACTTGTTCTTCTTAACATAATTTTATGTTATACTCTGTTGAGTAGTATAATAATTATATCAGGTTATATTTTTTGGTGGAAGAACCAGCAGTAGCTTCTGCTGCTGCCGAGGGCACGGATCGAACCGGGTAAGTACCACGACCTCATAGGACACAGGCGTGAATTAGGAGCTCCTTCTTTGAGAGCTCCCGCCTTACGCTGGTCAGTGCAGGTGGCTGGTTGTCCATTCCCCTCCCCCTCCCCCCAATGACAGCAGTGACCAAAGAGCAATTACCCCAGGGGCGTACCAGGAACTCTGGACAATCCCCCACTGGGCACCCACGGTCAGTTAACGTACAGTGGGTGCTCAGATAGCCCCACGTATTCTGGGGTGGGGGCACCATACCACTCTCCACTGCCCGAGGAAAATGACGCAAGAACACTTCGGCACCCCCTTCCACCCTAGCTGTGGACTTCTGTAACATCAGGGGATTACACTAAAACCTAAATGCCGTCCACCACCACCTTGAGACGGCAAGGCCAGCCTTGCTCTTTTTGACCGAGACTCAAATATTACTCTTGCAGACATTTGTGCCCCGAGCAGGGGTGTGTGTGTACGTCAGAGAGGATATCTTTCGACGTCTTGGCAGTCTTAAAGGTAGTGACCTGTCCACATTATAGATGCGCATTGATAGCGACGACCACGTCACACGTCTACGCGTGCCTGTACAGGTACCATAGCGGTGATACAGAAACAGACCGACTCATTGACCACGTCCAAATGGCTACAAACTCCGTGCTGCAGTAGATCTCCTCCGCAGAGATCGTGATTCTCGGTGATTTCAACACCTACCACGCCGGGATTGCTCGGATCTCGCACCACCGATCATGCCAGGAGATCTGTTCACGACTTTGCTGTGGCTTATGAACTAACTCAGATGGTTACGTTGCCTACGCGAATCCCAAATGTATAGGATCATATGCCTTCGCTGTTGGACCTTCTGCTGACAACTCACCCGGATAATTATAAGATCTCCGTCGACGCTCCTTTAGGAACCTCCGACCATTGTTTGATCCGGAGTGAGGTGCCAATTATGTTGCCGGCTGTATGCAGGTGAGCAGGGCAGCAGATTGGGATGGGATGCGGTCGTTCTTTCCATTCTACCCCTGGAGGCAGATTTGATTCTCACTGGATTAACCGAGCGCTGTCGCCGATTCTATCGCCGATGTGGTGCTTCAGGGTATGGAACTATATATTCCAGCCACTGTCGTCCCCATTGGCGGTAAGTCAAAACTCTGATTCAGTTACTCCTGCCAAGTAGTCTTTCGCCATAAGCAAGAGTGCTATCGAACCTGGACCACGACACCAGCGGTGTTCCGCTATCCGACCGTGGACGCCCAGTGGGGGATTTTCCAGAATTTTTAGTACCCCCCCTGGGGTAATAGTTCTCTCATTACCGCTTTCATTTCGGCGGTGGGGAGAGGGGATAGGCAACCGGCCACCTGCACTCACCGCTCTAATGCAGGAGAGCTCTCAAGGAAGGAGTTCCTACTTTATGCCTGAGTCCTTTGTGGTCGTGGTACTTACCCGGTTCGAGCCATGCTCGCGGCAGCAGCAAAAAGCTACTGCTGGTTCTACCACCGTATAAAAATATAATCTCGTCTAGTGGTCCTTACTTATTAAATCTACAGAATGCACCGAGTTGATACCATGCGTTAAGTTGACTTGAAGTGAAACCAGGTTCAAGTCTCATTAATAGCATAAAATCTTTCTTAGCATAATTATTGATATCTAAATGGGTCCAGGCAATATCGTATTCAAACTAAAAAATAATTATTGGAACGAAGTTTCTTATGGGGCGTTGCGGAGGGGTACCCTAGCCGTAAATCATCAGTAACGTTAGATTTTTATGTAGTCTATGTATGCTATACAATCTCTAATGTATAGTCGACGGGATGACTGTTTATTTATTATTATTATTGCAGTTTTCTATTATTATTATATCTTATTAACGTAATAGCTAGACATTGTTATTATATATTTTTTATAAATCATTGCAAACAAAATAATGGTGTTAAGATAATATTGTGAAGTACATTTTTTATTTTTATTGATAAAAAAATCACAATAAAAACCTGGTGTACATTAATATCAGTACAAATGCAGGTCAATTTGCAATAGTCAACGTTCAAACGTAATTATTTCCTCGTATTATTTTGTTTGTAGTTATTTGTTATACATTAGCCATTCTTGCGTAAAAAAGAGAATAAAGAAAGGTTAGCTATGTTCAATTTTTTGTTACTCCTCACAAATGAAAGTACATTTGACTCAAATTAATATCTATTGTAGTACCACAGACCGAAACATTTACCTGCTGCAATACAGCTCCGATAACATCATACGGCTGAATTGTGGAATACATCACAGATTGTATTTCCCCCGGAGTCATGGGCTTGTCGAATACAGTCTCCTTTCGACCAATTACGCCGACAGTTAGCTGAAATTTTGGAAATAAATAATATGATATCAAAGTGATTAAGATTTTAAAGAGAATATTATTTATTTTGCAAAAAAAATAATTTAATTAAATAATAAATTTTTTACATATATGTACGTGATATCCTACGATAGTAACTTATACAGTACAATTTTATAATTTAATATTAATATACTGAAGGATGCATGTGTATTATATTATCACATTTATTGGGAAAAAATAGCCTTAGTAACATGGCAACACATTTTTATTTTTTTTTTGTCAACGTTTTAAAGTTTATTAATGTCTAGTATAATATGGTGTTTCCATATAACCATCTTAAAAATAGGGGCTTTTTACTTTGCCGAGTGTACTTAGGAATTTAATCGTTAACATCATTTCGTAGATGTGTAAGAGAAGATTGGCAAATCCGATTTCTACTTAGATAAAGTTTTATATTTATAACATGCAAGCTTCTTATAGTGCCGGTCAACAAAGAATGTGCATGACTCCTCGCTATACTGTCAAATCGAAAAATATAGTACTTTTTGACAGATCTTTGACAACTCAAGTTATTATTATAAGTCTTGGAGGTTTTATTATAATATATATTATTGCCTGCTAAAGAAATTGTTCGTCCCTAATATCTTCAACAGTTTTTCGTCATGAAACAAATAATAATTAATAGCATGAATACCTGTTTGCCGTTTACGAGGACGGTGGTGATGAAAGGACTAATAGAGTCCACGGTGTGGTTGAGGAGCGAAGAGCAATAGCGTACTGCGCGCCAATGCCGTAACACACCGGCGCTGTGGTACAGACTCTTTAAAGATTCTAATGCCGTTCTGCCGTTTACCTAAAACGAGAAGATAAGCTGAGTGGAACGTTTTATATACAACTCTTGTTGCACTTATCAACATCAGATGCAGGCTACTTGCCAAGCTTGGAAAAACTTGAATATCTTTTAATTCAAATGTAATACGTTTCTAATCGACAAGTTCAAGTCGTGTTAATTCTTGATATAGGTCCTAAAATATGTGCGATAGCTCCTTGGATTCGAAATGACTAGAAAAATATATTAGAAGGATTTTACTGCACGATGAAAAATGCAAAAGTTATTAACAAATTAAGTTGAAAAATAAAAGGTATTTCGTTATTTGACAATTACTCCGAAACTTAAGTATTTAAGTAATTTAAAAAAAAGGTGCTTAAAGAGGAGAAAATTTCCAAAAAAAAGTCGTAACTTCCGGAACTCTAGGTCTATTATCATATCATCATTAAATTTCTTAAATGTTATTACAATTATTTCTTAAATGATATTTTTATAAGCACCACCTACTTCCCCTTGAGATACGAACGCTAAAACATATTCACACTTCTAAACTTTTAACCGTTTAAGCACTCACCTCATACATAGGCCCCTCGCGTTCTAGCAATATGCCCCACAGCTGGCACTGAGCGAAGATGTTATCCGTAGCTCTTAACGCAGACACAACTTCGTGAGTAGGCTTGTGACGATGATCCTCAAAGTTTAACGACGGCTCCCGGTATGTAAGTGTCCGTGGTACATCCGTCAAAGACTGGTAGCCGATGTACTCGTGGGTTAGTTGCTTGAACTGTGTAAACATCTCCGAAGGGAACTCCCCTTGACTCATAAAATCCAGATGCTCTGTTGACGAAGAGTAAATGGAAAAGGTAAATATATAAAAATTACGCCGTTTCTTGTTGAGGTTTTTTTAAACTTTATTGCAAATACCTCACATAAGTGTTACAATCAAATCTAATCCCATAGGCATTCTCTACTAGTGAACCGTGGGCGTAGAGGGAGATCGTGGTAGGAGCAATATAATTATAATATTATAAATAAAATATAACATATTTTACACAAAATTATAAACTAATTATATACTATATAAATTAGATCATACATATATACCTTTTTTATAGAAAGGAAGACAAACGAGCAGACGGTTCACCTGATGTTTAGTGATTCCGTCGCCCATGGACACACGCAACATTCGGAGAGTTGAGGGTGCGTTGTCAACTTGGGAAATTGGATACAATAGGTTTATTGGATAGGATGGGGTCGGGATAAGGATTTGGAGAGGATAGGAGTGGGATAAGAAAAGGGTAGACATGGCCATCCGGCATCCCCAAAAGTCGTGCATACTTTATTTTAAGCAGACTTTGGAAAGGGCGGTGGTACTTCCCCAGACGAGCACGGCCGTAGAAGTGCAGCAAAAGCTGTGAAAGGATGTTATGCTCTACCACCTAAGTAAAGTATAAACCTAGAAAAACATATAGATACACACTCAGACACAACTTTTATCCAGTATCACATTGGATAAATCCTGGAACAATCTACATCAGCTTTGCGTATCATATTTGATATTTTCAAAGGAACAGTGGTGTCACGAGCATTTATTCTATACAAATTTTATATGCTGATAATCTAACATTTAAAGATATACGAAATTTATGACACTAGTGTTGTTGTAAATGATGACATTTTTCTATTGAGTGTTAATTTTTAAACCGTGATTATAATCTGCACATATGATAAAAATTTAAGTGTCTATTTATTATATCAAAGCAAGAGCTCATAAATAGTTACATATAAAATTAATACGGTACTAATAAACAAAGAACCAATTTTTAACTTTTTTTTCTGTCTGTCTGTCTGTTTGGGTCGACTAATGTCCGAAGCGGTTGAATCAATTTTGACGGGACTTTGACTAGGGAATAGTTGATCGCAGAACGTCTTAAAGTTACGAGTGAAAAAGAGTTTTCAACGAGTTTAACTCACCGATACAAGAGCTGGATATGAGATTCTGCAATCGGCCGAGCCTCACTTTGACCCCATCACAATGACCTTTCTTTAACATGGCCAGCAGGTCGAGCATTTGCTTGAAATGTGGGTCGCGCATGTGTTCCTCGCGCACCAACAGACACACAGTGGGTCGGCCTGATAGACGCCAGTATCTGCCAAAGAATTAGCACGTCGTTTTTGGATCGTATACTTGGAAAATCGATAAAAAAATTAGTTAAGAAATCGACTTTTTTGAATGGGCAAACTCGTAGATATGCTGGCTTCATAGTTGTATAGTTTCTACCGATTTATGTTGAGTGATTTTGTTAGTTTAACCAATATACTCCAAGAAGGTGAAGGAATATCTAGATTATCCTTGTGGAATGGTGTCCTAGTCAACGAATACACCTGAGCAAATATTATTTTGTTATTAATTATTTGACATAAGATTATACAAGGTGATTGATGAGTCACCAATGATGAGGAGAGTACTCGATATTTGAATGTCGTGATAATTATGTAATAGAATTAGGGGCATAGTTTTCGTTAAAATATTCCAATAAATCAATGAAATATATTTATGGCGGGGTGCCTGATCGGCAATACGCCCAGTATAGGTCGTCGATCCGCCCGAAAGCTTTCCAACGCACGCCACCTGAGCCGTATTCGCTAATATGAACATGGGTTGCTAATTTGGGTCGTTAATTATTTAACTTTTGATTGTTAACGCAGTTGTAAATTAATATTTATTGTCAATATTGTAATATTTTATTCTTCATATGTGATCCCAACACATAATGTCTTTAAGCATTGAAAGTAACTACCAGTTATTCTGTTTTGCCCGCAGAAGCCAAGCACAAGATAACATTTTGGTGAAACTATATAGTTAAATAAAGCCAAGCCAGTTAACTACCACGCGTCTTGTTATTTAAAATCATTTTATTTAAAAAAAAACTATTAAATTTAGTTGTCAATAGCATCAAAATTTTAGTATCTAAATTATGTATGACAACAATCTGAACTAAATTGGCGTATAAAACAATTATTAATATAATTAATAGAATCAGGTGTTACTTTGTGGAAATCCATTGTATACAATTCAATAAGACCGTTTAATTAGCAATATTCCGCGAAAAAAAAAAGTGTACATGAACAACACTGCGTTTTGTTTTACAAACATAATGATTAAAAAACCTTTAATAAT
>JAOCPS010185647.1:0-14243 GCA_025505425.1 Graphium colonna
AAATAAACCGCGATAAAATCCGTAAAGTTGTTTAATTTAAAATGTCAAATATTCGCGTAAATCTTAGAAATAATAATATGGAGGATGTTAATTTATACAAAAGAAAGACTTGAAGTCTTTATAAGGTAGGAATATTTATTTTTTAAATAAATGTTTGTTCCATTATCATTATAGGAATCAGTTGATTTCGATTTCATACTTTGTCGCTGTGGCAGTAGCTCACGCTGATGCTGGAATGATGAAACACCATCAATGTAGGAGGTTATGTATGTAATGACATCCATCTTAAGTGTTTATAAAAATATTTTGTGAACTATTCATTCAATTGATTCAATTGGTTTCAGTTTTTTCCTGCATATCCTCACTTTCTAAGTTTGCAAAGAACTGAGCCAGTTCTAGTTTGGCTTTTATTTGTTTCTTTTTAGAAATACTTTTAAATGTTTGGGCATAACTCAGAAACAAGTGGTCTATGGCATCGTACTCCTGTTTCTCTTTATTTTGTAGAAATTTAAATACTTTATCCAGTTCACTGTCCGTTGTCTTATTTTTCTTTGTAGGCGCTTCTGGTGGAGTTGTCTGTGACAATTTTATACCAGCCGATGGACTATCTGATGATGACAAGGATATTTCCGTCTTAGGTTTTCGAATCTTAGATATTCTTTCTCGACCTGTAAGAGTTGTGTCAAGGAACTGTAAATGTGAAGCCCAGGGCCATTTTTTAAATTTCTTTGCAATTTGCCCTTTAGTATCTGCCACCTCTTTTTTGTACCTTATGTAGTTGTCCCTCAAGCTCTTCCATTTCCTTCTAGCTATTTTACCTGTAATATAAATATATCGATAATTAATAGAATCAGGCGTTACTTTGCGGGAGTTCATTGTATACAATTCTATAAGACCGTTTAATTAGCAATATTCCGCGACAAAATACCCTAACAACCTGCAAGCAAATGTTACCTTGAGTGTGAGGGTAACAACCTGCAGGCTGGTGAGGGATTCTGCATGGTTCTGCTAACATTTTCGTTTGGTGGTGGTTTTGTCTGCATGATCGTGCACGAGAGCGCACGCAGAAGTAGTGTGGGAAGGGAGGGATGTGCCTAGCGCATGCTTATGCGTGCGCTCACACATTTGCTTGCAGGTTGTTAGGGGATTTTTTCGCGGAATATTGCTAATTAAACGGTCTTATAGAATTAAATATATAGTATTATATAATACATATTTATGGAATGTATAAAATAAAACATATATAACGTATATTTAAACTTTTTTAAATATAGCCCAGCCAGACGGTAGGCCTCGGCAGGGGAGACCAGACGGCCGAGGGTTAGGGCACAAGGGAGAGAAACCGGCGGACGACGCGGGCGGTATCGAGGAGCACCGCTTTCTGCATTTGAGCCAGAAGCTGACCGTAATGGAGTCCCAACCGCCTCAGTTGTTATGAGAGGCTGACTGTTATTAACCCTTTTGCAGAGTCGTTTCTGGGTTAATCTCAGCTGCACCGGGATAATTTCGGCCGACATTCGACCCTACATGTCGGTCACTTCGTTGTTAAGTCCAAATATTTTCGTTTTTCTATGTTTCGGCTTTCACGAGGTTCTCGTCAAATGGAATCGTAATGTCGACCAAAAATACCCTTGATTGTACCCGGTTCATCAACACGATATCAGGCTTGTTTGCCAGTATCGTCCTGTCCGTGATGATGGGCCGGTCCCAATAGATCCTGGCGCGGTCATTTTCGAGCACGGCTTACTACTATATTTTATTATCAATATAGGTTAGTATAGTTCGTTAACTAATGATATCTAGTGAATATTTGATTGGGTTAATTAATGAATTAAACTATTTTAAAAGCCCAGACATAAGGGATGTAAACGTAGATAAACGGCATTAATTTCATATTAATCAACCTCATAAAGAAGGCCCCCTGACCGAATTTCGGTCACAGCAACCAATCTACTCGGAGATCAACCAACTGTGCAGGAGATATTATAGTGCACAAGTTTATGTGCAGACACAGGAGATCTCTCTGTTCTTTTACTCTCAAAACCCGATGTGACGGATATCCGACACGACCGAATATAGATCAGGCACAGGACCGACTTTTACATGCCCATCCGACGCATGGAACATCTTTATTTTCAGGCAATCGGGTGATTAGTCCGCATTGCCCTTATCCAAGCAAGAAACAACAACACGAAGTTATTGTTACCCCACGGGACTCGAACCCATGACCTACGGTTTTCAAAGCAAGAGCCCTTACCATTGGTCCACGGAGGCGGTTAATCGACCTAATAGTAATTCAAGCTCCGGGTTATAGAAAACCATACTTAATGTCGAGGGATAGTCACATTATTAGTTCAGTAGGGTGTGGATGAAACATCGATTAAGATTGTTTAATAATTAGGAAATATCGATTATCTTTTCACATCTCTAGATAGATTAACAGACAATAACAATAGCAGGATTTTACATTTTAAATTAAACAACTTTACGGATTTTATCGCGGTTTATTTTTAAATTTTATCACCCGACGTTTCGAACCCTTTATAGCGTAACCGTGAAAAACTCCGTAAAGTTGTTTAATTTAAAATGTCAAATATTCGCGTAAGTCTTTCTCTTAAAAATTAATATTCAAGCTGACGGTATACAGGATTGACAAGTGACACCGGAACATCAAACATCTCTATCCTACCCGTGACCATGCGACTCTGTAAAGGGTTCGAAACGTCTCGGGTGATAAAATTTAAAATCAACCGCGGTAAAATCCGTAAAGTTGTTTAATTTAAAAATAAAAATATTATAGTTAAGATTTGCACGGATTGATGTTTGTTTTGTTTCTGAACAAAAATCTCATGTTTAGTTCCGTCCGTGTACGGTGATCGGTCAAAATGAATGGGAGCCCTGCGTTCTCAATGACGTCATCAGGTTCTACTCGATTTGAGCCACCCGAATGCATGACACAAATTCCGTGACGTACGTGAGGCATTTTTTTCCGTCAGTCTATTGTACGTGTGCGCCCTGAGGCCATTCAGTCTCCTTCAGTGTAATCGGATTCCGTGCGTGTGCACACTTATACCCGATTTCAGTGCGGTAAGGAATTTTTTTTAATGTGGCCGTAGCGTTAATAACAAAGTAAAAGGTTAATTTATAATCATTAATTGATTTAAAAATAAAATTTGACAAGAATTTGTTAAACATCTAAGAATAATTAATTTACGACTTTGAAAGCCAAAATACGAATTTTTTATCTGCGTAATATGTACGAGAATTTTTTTTTATTGTTGGCAATCCTGAACAATAGTGAAAATACGCATCTGTCCCGGTATGGCGGCAATTTGCAGCCTGAGTTTTCCAAATTTTATAATTGTTTTTGTACACTAGTATTTTATTTTCAGAATTCACTTATTCAAAAAGTTATCACGCCTCATCATCAATTACTTAAAATTCGATGTGTTGTTTATTAATTTTTAATAAGTCTATCTAAATCATAACACGTGGCAAAATCGTGAAAAATACTTACGATTCATAGGCATAATTCTCTTTAATTTTCAGGAAGCTTCTACCTAATTGGATCCGAGGAGTAAAACATTTCTTATATATGCGTATATAGCTTAAAAAACAAAATGCTCATCTACATGCAAAAGGGCTGGTAATTTCTTGCTAAAAGATCAAGAATAATTTAGTATTTTAACGTTGAAATGCAAAGGTTGAACAATAAATTTGATAGAGAAAGGTAATTATATAAATATTCTGATAAGGACATTAAATTTGTAAACTTGATATTTTCTCTAAAACTTGTTTTAACCAAATTTGGCCTAACTGGGTCTTGGAACCCGTTCCAAAGATGCACAGATATAGCACATTAAATGTTATTTCGAGCACAATTTCTTGTGACCTTTTTAATTATTGAATATCAAATTGAAAACACTGCTGATTTTGCTGTTTATTGGGCAGAATGGTTTAGGTCAATACAATTTTTAGCATAATGTTTTTAGATGTTTTATTCTCTAAAGAAATAATAATTTTAGTATGTATTCATCTTGAAGAGCACTAAAGGCCAAATATATGCCTAAAACAAGGAGTGATGAAAATGGCACATCACATTTACTGTATTTTATTTTGCTCCTTTTGTAATTAGTCTTGGTGCTGCAGATCTTGGAAAGCTGGTATATGGTTACATTTATTATGACATCTTGATTTAACAGGCATAGCAATTCTGCTTTTTTGGTTAGTTCCTGAATCAGCAACGCAATATTTCTTGGAAAGTCATTGCTTAAGTTCCTTTTTCTGCTAGAATATCCACCTATCAGCCTCCTTGTAACTGCCAACAGGAGTTCTAAAGCCTTTTGGTAAGGTAAGCCGTTCCACCCTTGATGTTATGGAGTTTAACATTTAATAGACTTCCATCAAAGAGAAAGTAAAATATATACAGCTACCAACATTTGCTACTTTGTCTGATGTATGTTCCCTTTATTAGTTTAAAACTGTCTACTCCTATTTTCTTGGTGTACTCTTTTACTAACAACTTATTGTTTCCCTAGTGTCATTTTTTGGGTTCTTTGGACTGTAGTAGTTGTGTTTTTGGATGAAGGACTGTGGTTAGTATACATATAGTAGTATTAATAAACTCTCTTTTTGTTCATGCCGGAGAGTCATGTTATGTCATTTTTAGTTCTTTGCTTGAACTGTTTTTCAATTGTAGTATCTTGTTAGTTTTTTGTATGTTTTTTTATAATATTAGGTAAATATCTCTGTTTCTGCTGATTTTTCCATTGGTATAAATATATTTTTCATACAAGTATTGCATATGATGAAAATCACAGAAAATGATCCTGTTTTGCCATTGTTAACATCAAAATATATAATATACACTGCTACTATCACAGCATTACCAGACTTTGTAACCTCTTTTGATCGGGTAGAACAGCATATACTGCTAAAGCCAGATTAACCTTTAAAAGGATCATATTCTCAACTAAGAGCACACAAATAAGACAGGGCACTTATATACACAAATATATATTAGTGTATTATTTGTATATTAGTATGTATGTATTGTTAATTTATATATATATGGAAGTATTTAATTTAAATGGTTATTTTTTTCTCTCTATTAAAATATTTTGATTTGTACACCTACCCAATATTCTCTAAACCTCCTTTAAAAAGTTTGCATATTGTATACATTGTTAAAACTATTTCAAAAATATGTTTGTATTTAAATTCCACCTGTTTTGAACACTACAGCTTTCATGGTCACATGGCTGGCTGACATAATGGACATCTTTGATGTCCTTTTTATGGCAGGTTTTATTTTGGTTGATTAGATACCCTTAATTCATTGTACTAATCAACACATAAAAATTTTACTGGTAAATGATAAAAGTTTATAATCGTTAATTAACCATAGAATAAGATCATTTGTAACATCTTATGAATCAGATTGCAATGTTTGAATTTATTGTAATAATCCACCTTATTGTATAGTCTGTCTTTTGAAATGTATAGAAATAATTTTATAAGATTATTTATAACATATAGTATTTATAAGTGGAAAAGTAAGGAGTTGAAAATATGAATAATTATTTTTGGTGATAATATATAGTGTTTTTTAAAGTATTCAATTAAATAATAATTACTTATAAAACAATTTAATTAAAAATACTTAATCAGAAACTGCTAAAGCGCTTTTTTATATAAGAAGAATGAAGCAAAATATGTTTTAAGAGATGCAATACATTTACTAAACTTTTTTAGAAATGCTGGATTATATATAGATGATTCAATTTATACATGTCCAATTAAAATATAGTAAATACAAAATAAATTTACTAGTTAAATTTTGGCTACTAAAGTTCTTGTGTTTTCTGTAGTAGATTGGTGACCTAATACAGTTGTTCACATGTTTATTCAGTTGATTCCAAAGGTTTAGTTTAAAAATTAAACAAATGGTCCCAGTTGGTCTTATTGAATGCCGTCTCTCTACCCTAGCATTTTTTGATTTACAAACTGGAGGTTGTGGGTTCAATTTCTGTTAGAAAACAATAACTTTGTATTATTCTTCTTGGTTTGCTTGAAAAAAAAAAACCATGTGTCGAAGGGGCATATGAGTAGTTGGTCTTGCGCCTGATTTCTCACTGGCCATGTCGGATATCCTTCCCATTGGGCTATGAGAGTAAAGGAACAGAGAGTTTACATGCATCTGTGTGTACACTTGTGCATTATAATGACTAATTTAGTGTGGAGGACTTTATTGCTTGCCTCATGTACATCACACAAGTAATCAACAATCTTCTATTCCATTTTTAATGCCATCTAAAAGGTATCCATCAGGGGGATTCATTTATATTGTTTGGTATCCTGTAGCCTATTGTCTAGGAGTACTAGACAATGTATACGGGAGAGTGGGGTATAATTATTCACTTTTTGTTGTAATTGTACTTGGTTCATACACACTAATAGAGTTATAAATTACCTTTAAAATCAAATTTTTTTCTCAATGTCTTAGTTATAATAATTATATAAAATTCAACAATAAACATATTAGTTTCTTAAATATTAACGATTTTTTTTTTAAATTGGGAAATGATCCACTCAGCCCCAGGTGTGGGGCACTGTGGATTAGAGCTTGGGGTACTATGAATCAGCATGTTGCACATTGGTTTGTTGCCTTAATATATCACACAAACTGTTACGGGGTACATTGGACTATATTGGTGTAGGTAGATCTTTTGGGTGATGGTGTCATTGATTGATGATCTCTGTAAGTCCCTGAGGTTGATATAAGTGATGTTGTTTTTGAATATAAATGTTTGGAAGGACTATTTGCAACAGGTGATAAAGTTTTTAGGTTTTCTGGGTCCAAAGTGAAGGAATTGAGTCTTGAGATCGGTTGGAGGCACAAATGGGCTGAAGTTGAGATGTTTATAGTATTGCTTCTGTGATAGTGTCAACTGATTCCTCATTAGTTTTAATATGAGGATCACCATGCTGTTGCATTCAGTTTGGTGCACTGTCAGCTGAATGAATTTGCTGTTCTTGCCCTCTATCTGTTACCTTACTTGGTGCAAAATCTAAATCTGTAAATATATTTCTTTCATAGGGGTATATCCCTGTATTCTGAAAAGCACTGCAGATATTCGCTGGAGTTTTTTTCATTGCATTGACTTCATGTGAGCCTCTTTGATGGATTTAGCGAACTCATATATAGTAAAAGTCTTTCCAGGACTCCATATAAGCCAGCTATCCACTGCTGCATTATATGCAGGTAGCATACATACATGGCTTAAATATTGCCACGTCTAAAGGATGTAGATTTCCCATAGCACAAGGAGGGGCAGTCAATATTGTAACACCATTTTCTTTTGCAAGATGGCTTCAAAATTATCCATTATTAGCAACAACAAAGTGTTCTTATTATTTTAACAAACAATTCACTGTTCATCCATCCAGAAGGAGTGGCAAGTCCCAAGGTACCAGTGGGAGCGCCAGCTATCACATGTTGCTTGAAGTGGATACGGAAATCATTACGGAGTAATTCTTATCCGAGGGCATTAACAATATAACATGTAGTTACAAGTGTCCCTTTATGTGCGTTTGTGACTCCACAAACTGCCTTGAGGATTCCTGCACTTTCATGGTATTAGTTTCGTCAAGATTAAAGACTAATTCCATTACCAAAGTTTGGCTATCGTTGCATAACATGCTGCAGATTCTCCCAGCTCTTCTCAGTAGAATCTGCTTTCCGAGCCAGTGGTAGCTTATAATGAACGAATCTCTATGTAAAACTTGACCCATCATAAGAGCGCACAAGCGCCTATGTGAATTTATAAATAAATTTCCATGTTTTTTCAAGTCTATAAAACGAAGAAAAATAAAAAAAATCCATAATTGAAATTTTTTTAATAAAAAAACTATGTTGCATATCTGCTACAGTGCGTGCTTGTCAAATGTGGTAATTGTATTTACGTATGTTTTGTGGACAGTCTATGGCTGCCCTTTGTTTCGATCTTTGTCGTGTCTGGAAATCGTTGATATAGGTAGTGCTCCAGTGTAGATGGATAATAAAGTCCGGTTTGTTGTCCTTCCAAACCACAGCGCTGATGTCGGCACCATCCACAGTAGTGAATTGTTCCTTAAAGTCCCCTTGGTATATTTTTCTTCAGCAACGTTTTTTTTTGTCGGGAAGTTTCAATCAAAAGTTTGGAATCTGATTGGATTGGATAGTTTCAAGGAAGTAAATGCCTTCTTTCGATGATTTGCACACCTTGGTACTATCCGTGTCAGTCGCACTACCGTATTACTAGAGGTTCTCAGATCTCGTTCATTGCCTATTCAAGCTGGTTTTTATTTCTGGTGTAGATTTCGAACTTATGTGCAAAACCATAAATACTGCATAAGAGAAACGATTTGAAGCTCCGTTTGTGCGGCTTGTTACCTAACAATTTCATATAATGGCCGAGTTTGGTTGCATACATTTGCTCATCAAGAGACAAACGCTGCTCCAGAGGATAAGTAGCATATTAAGGATCGCCTCAACGCCGTGGGGGCGTGGAAAGAAAAACAAGAAATATTATGGTTCACTTGGAGACATTCTAACAGGCGGGGTATAGGCGGACGACGTTCTCCTATCTAACCCTACTGTAGCCCTCAGTCCTACTGGAATCTTCTTGGGAGCCTGTTCCCCCCAGTCCTACTGGAATCTTCTTGAAAACCTGTTCCCTAAGTCCCATTGGACTTGATCAGACGCTCCGATGGCTGCAACTGTCGAAACCGGAAGTGGAGCTGAGAGTAGTACCCGCCCTCGTAGCAATATTCGGGGGTTATGTGCCCATTTCTTGGCCAATACTCGGGCTGGCGATGGCCAGCTGGTCGTGGGCCTAATTAACCCTCCGTGACCGCTGTTGCGATGCCTTGGCCCGGGCGCCGTCCGATGCTCAACGGTGCATCGGACGGCGGTGTGTTGATAGGCGTAGCACTTGCTCGCAAAGGCCTATCAACGTGGCTGTGGCCAGCGTGGGTGGAGTCCTCCTTTTTTAGCATGCGGCTACCGGGAAGCGGGATCCTGGACCGTTCGGGGGCGGAAAACAACTTTCCTCACCTTGGGCGCGGCTCCGGCACATCGAATTACCTTCTTCTTGGTTTAGACGGCGGGGAAGATACCTCCGCATCCGACATTGTGTTGCACACACACTAGTTTTTCGTGGCACTTTTGCGTCCAGAATGTTTTCAATCAACTCAGCTACTGACCCCTTTTTACGCAGAAAAAGAGCTTGATCCGGTAGAAAGCACCAAACAAGCAAACTTTAAAAAGTTGTTGAACTTCGGTCCCTACCAGGGGTAGCTGTGCGGCAGCGAGCATTTTGTCGAAGTATGCGCGAAGCCGAGCACAGTGTCCTTCCGAGCGAAGTCGGTAACGGAGCGGTACCGATCGCAACGGCAGATGGGAGAACACTATTCTCGATTCTAATATTATCGAAACCACTTTTTTGGCCCGACTTACGCTTTATTGGTCCACCACCTACCCCTTCTATTACCAGTCTCCAAGTTTCTTTTGCATACTGAAGGTTCTGTCCGGTCTTTTCTGGCGTCGTTCCCGACTTTCAGGCTCCTCTGTGACGATTAGACGACACCGGTGGAGCGTATGCACCGCATTTGTCCGCTTCTTCCGTGATTACGCGGACCATTTCCGGGCTCTATAAGCAGTGTGTTTTCTTCAACGCTTCAATAGTGCCCATGATGTTCGGAACTCTGTTTTCAAATACACATATATCTGTCGAAATCTCTTTTTGGCCATCGAAATGCTTTATTGGTCCGCCACCTATTCCATCTATTACCAGTTTCCAAGTCGTTTATTTCTATCTCATTCTTATGTATTACAACATGTGTTCCATCCTTGTCATAAATATGTAAAATACAAACAATTTTCCCATAATATTTTTTCAATATGATGTTGTCTCCATGCTCGTAGCCACGTAGACAACTCGAACCTCCCTATCTGCTCCCGGGAGGTCTTCACTATGTGCCCGCGCGTGGCACGTTGGAGTCTGCTACCATCACGATGTCTCCTTCCTTGGGTGGTGTACCCACTCCGCGGGGCTCCCGCCAATTTTGAAATAGCGGCAGGGATTCCTTCAGCTATCTCCGCCAGAAGTCGCCGGCCAGAGCTGGCGCGCGCCTCCACATGTTGCGCGTAGTGAGATCTTGATGGTTGAATGTCCCCGGGTCGGCCACATGGCAGTTGAGTCCAATCAGGATGTAGTCGAGTGTCAGGGCTTTAGGGTCCGCAGGGTCGACCGACACGTGTGTAGGGTCAGGAGTTCATCTTGTTTTCTCGGTTAGATTAGAGAGAGCTCTCGTGGAGTTCTCTGCGCAGGGCTTCTTTCACAAAGCGCATGATGCGCTTTGTGAAAGAAGCCCTGCGCGAGAATCGTCGATCGAAGTCGATCTCCACGAGAAGTTGATCCTCGCGGTGACCTGATGCCCTTCTCAGCAACCGGTAGATTCTGTCCCACATGGTTTCTGCCTCTTGCGTCGAGGTGAATTCCTTCCAACTCTCCGTTTGGGCGCTGACAACCCTCCGTTCGTACTCCGCCTTAGCGACCAGGTAGTCATCAATCACACTGTCTGCGACGCGGCGCAGCACACTGGATCCTACGGCGTTTCGTGTTGACGTCGCGTCGCAGTCTTTTAAGTTCGTCGTTCTGTCAAGGAAAGCGTTTTTTGCGTTTTGGTGGTTTGTGCCCGGCTCGGTCGCAGTTCCTGCAGAAGGGGGCTTACGCGCGTCGAGGGTCTCCCTACCTTTATCAATCACGGTATCGTTAGTATCGTTCTCCGTGCAGGAGGACACAATCAGGGCGTGATTGAGACGGCAAGGAGGGACTGGGCCTTCGATTTTAGAGCCCTCGCCGCCTCGTAGTACATAGTCGGCGGGACCTCGAGGGTCTCTATGGCCTTTCCGGTTTCCCTGATGGTTTCTCCGTACTCTTTCAGCTTCCCCTCGACCCCTCCAACCTGCACCCTTACCGTGTTCACCTTCATACCAGTCTCCTCTACCTTCTTTCCTATGTCCTTCATTTCATCTATGAGGCCCTTAATGTTCCCGCACAGTGCCCTGCCCAGGCGATACTCATCAAACCTGCTCATAACATCATAGCTTATCATTCTTTTTATTGTTTCAGTATTTGTAATCAAATCCCCAATTTTGCCCCCCATGTCCAAATTTTTTATCAATTCTTCTATTTGCCTAACTTTTTCTTCTAACTTTTGTCCTTAATTCTTTTCATTCTCAGGCCGCAACTGCACTAATCTGAGCTCCAAGGAACGGAGACGTTCGTTCACCTGGAGGACCGTTCCATACAGTCCTGATAGACTGTCCAGGACGGCCTCCTTGATGGACGACTTCAGGTTCCCAGATTGCTCCAGTTGGGTCTTTGCGGTCTGAAACAATCTATTTGACTTAACCGTGGCACTCTCCGTTGGGCGGGCACTGGGCTGCGCTTGTGACGATGCCGCGCGCGGTTACGGTGGAATGGGCACAATACAATTTTCAAACACTTGATATTTTTTTTAATCTACAAGAAATTTCAGCATAAGTTTCAAAACTATTTGCAAATTCAAGATATTTTAAAACCTTCGTCGAATGTATGTGTATGTTTGCAAAAGTTTGTGTAAATGCAGTACAGTTATTTTTAAAAGTCCAATGGTTTTCAAAGCTTTTAAAATATCTTGTATGACTCGTATAAATTTTTACTGCTTACTGGAATTTCCCAGTTTTTAATTTTCATTTTGCTCCTGGTTCCGTTGGTCTTTTTTTAATTTTCTTTTTTCTATCCTAATTTATTTCTTCCACTGTATACACTTGTTTTTGAGTTTTTCCAAAATTTTCAGGAACAAAAAAGTTATTTTTTGGTATTTTATTACGCGGTTACCGGGTTTGCTTTTGACTAAAGTCTTATTAACTCTGGAACCACTCGACTGATTTTGTCCAAATTTTCACCAATTGTTCTCTACAATGATCTTAACGTTTTTGAAATTTAAACACTATATGTTATCGATCTAGATTTGCTTTTCATTGTCATTGATGTTAGGGATTGTGAATTTATCTTCTATCGTTTTTTCATTTAGTTTACGGAAGTCTACGACCAATCGTCATTTGACTTTTCCGGAGCGCTTCTTTTACAGGCGCCCTTTTAGTTCGAACTTTACCGCGCTGTTTTTCAATGACGGAACAATGACGTTTGTCAATTCAGCTGGTGTTGTAATATAAAAAGTTCCATAAAAAACTCATTCTCATCTTTTATTTGCCAGACTTTAACTATTTCTGGCCAACTTGGATTGCAAGTCATTGTTATAAATAAAGAAGATTTTCATCTTGACATTATTATCATCTAAATAATTCTGATACATATTTCTTGGAGATATCTTGAGTGAAGATTGTAAAATTACTAGACAGCCAACATTACTGACATTGATCTTAGATTCTAAATAGTCTGTTACATTGTTGTTAACTTCAGACCTGAGGATTGTTTGATTTTGTTAAATGAAATGTAAATGTGAACCCTCTATTCTCACATACATATCTACTATCCACTGCCGAAATAGTTTTTGTGAATGGTGTAATATATGCTGAATTCTTCTCTAATTGCAAGTCGGTAAGCTGCATACTGAAGCATGGTTACTTTATTTCTGGATGCTCTTGAATTAGATATAGCTGGTGCATTATGAGCAATGTTGATGTGCCACCCAGTGTCACCATTTGGAAAAAGAAGTGGATATGCTAAAGGATATAATGGTGAATCCAAAACGCAGATATTTTTAATAATACCATTAGCTCACCTATCAGTTCTTAACCGCTGCAGCAAAATGTGCAGAAGTGCCAAAAGACGATATATCCACGATGCTGTTGAAAACTCTCATCCTGATCAGTTATGGAAATTTCTAAGAAATATTGGTATAGGTGCCTTTTCACTCGTATCTTCATTTCGAACTTAAAGATTTAAATCACGCTATTTCTTCCTTTACAGAATGAAAAATTGGGCAACATCTTTCGATCTGCTAGTTAATCCCACTGAATCGCAAGTGCACTTATTACAGGTACGCCGCAGATGCTTAATATTTTGAGAACATGTAAAATTCCTGAGGTAATGTACAATAACGTATCAATTCCTTATTCTAAAACTGCCAAGAATCTAGGTGTTATCTTTGATACCCACTTGAGTTGGGCATTACATATAAATAACATTAGAAAAAAAGTTAATTTCACCCTGCTCTCTCTCAAACGTCTACAATTTTTTCTTCCTAGTAAAATTAAAATTACTTAGGCGCAATCACTTCTTCTTCCTCTTCTTGATTACGCCGATGTATGTTCTTAGACGCCACGGAAGAGTTATTGAATAAACTTGAACGTCTACAAAATTTATGCATACGATTCATTTTTAGCTTAAGTTAATTCCATCACGTATCTGATTACAGAGCACAACTGCAATGGCTACCAATCCGTAGACGGCGAGATTTACATGCACTCACGTTCCTATATTTCTTACTTTCTAACCCTCTAGCACTTCCTTATCTCCGTGAACTTTTCGAATATCTTGTGCCCCGTGGAACTGAGTGCCGGACAGTAAAATCCCTTCTCTTAAAAATTCCTGCTCACTCATCAAAACCGCATGCGTCATTTACAGTAAAGGCAGTCAAGTTGTGGAATTCACTTCCTCGTGAAATATGTGCCAGTTCCTCTCTTGACGTCTTTCGTAAAAGAGTAAAGAGTTACTATTTATCATTTTAAACTTAAAGCAAATGTTTATATTATTTATTTAGTAATATTTATATAAATATGTATATGTCTGTGTAGATATTATTTCCGTAAATTACATAATAATACATACATATGTATTATGATGTAATTTACGGAAATACTATATCATAGACAATATTATTACTGTAGTTTGAATATATTAGTATACATTACATGAACACCTCCTTGATTACCGAATATTCTTGTTCTGTCATTGAAAGTTTGCTGGGAGATAACTCTTAAATATACTTATGCATGCTTTGTATAAAAGGAGTTTGTGTCTTAAGGACATTTTGCTCCTGCTATTAGTTAAAAAGTAGAGTCGGCCGGAAACGTACGCGGCCTTTTTCCTAACATCGAGAATGTGTGGTTTGAATGATAATTTGGAATCTAGGGTTACCCCTAGATATTTGGCCTTCTTAGCCCAAGGGATCGGTTGGCCGAAGATTGA
>JAOCPS010185756.1:0-14242 GCA_025505425.1 Graphium colonna
GTAAATCGTTATTTAAGCGAAATTAAAAGGTTGGTTATATGTGGTTGGGAGCACATGAGAATCTTCTATTACCTAAACCTGGTGTCGATTTTATAAGGTTTATATTCCAGTATAATTGTTATTTGTTTATATGGTTTTGTATGGACAAAAGAAAAATTTTTCATCGCTAAACACAAAAACCGAAGATGCTTATGACGCACGTATAATCAGTGAAAAAAATATTTTTCGCAAAACATTTTTACCAGCTCGCATTTGTATGCCATCCGCGTGTTTTACGCGAGTAGCGTAAAACACGCGGATGGCATACAAAAGCGAGCTGGTAAACGGATAAACGAAAATGTGCGCCTTGTAGAACATTCTGTGTGCATGTAGAACATTCGGCTTGTCGGGTTCGGAAAGCTGAAGCAGAAACCGTATGTCTGCGGTAGGCATAAAAGTACGTGTTCCTTCGGGTAATATGTGTCTACGAGGATATTTGTTATAATATTTTTCATATTTTTTATTTATTACTCTTTTACAACTGTTTTCCAACATGCTTTTGTCAAAAAAAAAAACTCAAGATTCCAAGTTCACGGGAAGTACCCTGTAGGTTTTGATTCCTTTGCGAGTATTGTAAAGAAGTAGAAAATATCTAGCATAAACGGCTGTATCTTTTGATTGCGTTGGCTTAGAAGTTTGATTTTTTCACAGATCCAAGGGACAGTAGATCAGAGTATTTTATATGAATTTCAGCTTGATACCTCCATGCGTTCCTGAGAAAAAGGGTCTTGACTGGCAGACGGACAACAAACTAATCCTATAAGGGTTCGGTTTTTTCCTTAAGTGGTCCGGAACCCTAAAAACGATGCTGCTATTTATTTCATTTCTTTTAAAATTTCTATACATGGGGGTCTTACATAAAAATAGATTCTTAAGTAGTCAATTCTATAAGTATATATTCCCTAAATAAGAGAAGTTTTAGAGTTCTCTGTTTATTTGCTTTACTTTTTCGACAAAAAAGACCTTTTTGTCGAAAAAGCAAACGATTGATGTGATACTTAACATCAATAAATTGTTAATTATCCAGAAAAAACACATTTATAGATCTAAATATTATATTTAATAATTAAATAAATATAATTAATTAATATATTTAAACTTGGGATGAAACTGTATAGTAAAAAAATACACAAATGGTTTATTTAAAAACTTTTATTAGAAAAATGATATATTTACATGATTATCGAGTAAATACAACTTTTTCTTATTGCCTAACTTATCATATAAATGACCGTCGAAGCAAATGTCGATTCGTAATAAAAAAAATCGAGGGAAATACTAAAATGAATATGTTTCAATACAATAAATTATTGAAATACATAATAATTTCTTCGAAAGAATGATATATTTAATATCTAGATTTATTCAAATTACACAATAAAATGACGTATGTTTTTGTTGCAATACATTAATTACCCCTTCTTCTTCTCATCAATATCAAATTCGAATCATAAAGGGGTACAAAATATTGCTTTCCAAAAATAGTTTAAGCACAAATGTGTATTTATGTATAGGAGATTCGTGTTTAACTAAAATTGCTAAAAATATGCATATCCAAATACAGTGAAAGCTCTATACAGGGTGTGAGTATGATAAGATATTATTTAACCACGTATTGGGAAGAATTAAAGTCCTCCTGACCGAATTACGGCCACGGCGGTAAATCTACTCCGAGATTAGAGAGGAGATATTATAGTGCACAAATGTACGCGCAAACACAGATGCACTTTCTGTTTTTACTCAGATAGATGGGACGGATATCCGACACGACCGGAGAGAGATCAGGCGCAGGACCGGCTTTTTACATGCCCATCCGACGCATGGATTATCCTTCTTTTCAGGCAATGGGGCGATCAGCCCACATTGCCATAATCCAACCAAGAAACAACAACACGAAGTCATTGTTCCCCCGCGGGATTCAAACCCACAACCTCTACGGGGGCGATTTTTTATTTTATTGGCAAGATTATACTGACACTGGATTAAAATAAATCAATTCGATATTATCAATAATATAGTCACAAACCACTTTTATTTTTTTTAACAACGTCTACGTGCTGTATCGGGAACAAGTTAATCATGAAACTGTGCAAGGCCTCTACATCGGCATAGACATCGCTTTATTTTTAGAACTCTATGCCAGATATGGATTGGTATATTTTTTGATTTTGTTTGCTTGATTTTTTTATTTTGATGTTACGATCTTTTATTTTTACATCATTAATATGAACAAATATAGTCAAGATTTTCATTTAATGTCGTGTTATGCTCCTCACCCTGTATCAGCAACCTCTCTTTGCAATATAAAAATGAATTTATTTATTCTACATAGCGTAGTTAGTAAAAGAAATGAGTAAAAATATTTTATACTCCATTTTCCTTATAAGCCACTAGGCATGGGCCATTTCAGTGATTTTTCACTTGCTATCGGTTATTCAACGTTCTCTTTGTATACAACGATAATATAATATAACCGATAGCAAGTGAAAAAACAGTGAAACGGCCCATGCCTATAAGCCAATATTTGCAATAAGAAACTTTTTTATTTAAACTGGTTCAAATGAGTTGCTTTATAAAACTTACAGAAATTCAATTATAAATAATCTGTCCTTTTTTATAGATAGCTTTTATCATATATACCCTCATGTGTTATTTAAACATGATAAATAATATATGCTATATACTAAATATATTTATACATAGCCAGGGCTGGATTTAGCCTTAGTGCCGTCCTGGGGCACTTGAAATGTGCCGCCTCTGGGCACTTAAAAAGTGCCCATTACCATTAATTTATTAATTATGCTTTTCGTGCACATATTTAAAAGATCTAAAGACGATATTTGTCCTATAAGCGAAAATGCCCAAATCATTCAATGAAGGCTTAAAGTAAAAAAAAAATATTTAAGGAACGGATTATATATGAATCTTATTATTATTTAAATTACCGACTCCATTGAGCCTGAGAAACTGCATAGAACAGGTTTTTTGGATAAGACCTTACCTGACCCATAAACACATTAAGAATTTAGAAGAGGAAGGGTTGGCCAAAGAAAAGGGACTCTAGAAATTTACCGCCCTGAGCACTAGCTCTGAGTACCTTTAGTGTAAAGGGCTGTACATAGACGTATCTATTTCGTTGAAGTTTAAATTTCTTTCGTTAAAATAAATTAAATTAAATCGTTTAACATCTGCGGCACGTGATTTTACTCGGCAACCTATTTGCGATGAATCAATTTATTCATTATTTAACATGTGTCTTTTATTATTTTCAAATGACAGATGGAGGTATATATTTTTAATACCGGATCTTAGACTAGTATTTTCGTAGATTAAAGCCAATTCAATGAATTGCGGTCCAAAAGAAAAAAATACTTAAGACGTTGAACATTTTTAAATCATAATTTACCAAAGGCTTTAATTAAATTAATTTTTATTTTATATTAATCTCCTATCCTATTTAGATATTACATTAAATAGAATATTGCTTTAGGACTAGCATTTAGGGACTTACAATGATCATTTATTAGGATTCCTTAAATATTATGCATGATATACCATAAATTATAGATACCATAAATATAGGTTGGACTAGGCCATAAACTCGCATATTCGACCACACCATAGAGACAAAGCGACTGTTTAGTCTATGGCCAGTGACATACAAAAAATCCTGGATACAAAACTCAAAAACGTCTGGGGCACAATGTAAAATTGTCCACGCATTTTACTAGGAAAGCTTCTATCGTAATTGTCCTGCCTTGAATTTCTTTGCAACAAGGTTATTTTCACAGTAAATTAACAAAAAGCGACTTCAAAAGCCAACCAAATTAAAAAAAAAAACAACGTTGGGCTTAGAGAGAATAACGTGAGATCGAATCAGCAAAAAAAAAGTTATACATAATTTTGACATTTAAAATTGGAGACAATTTTGGTTCTTACTTCAAATTTGGTTTTTATTGTTCGACTCAAATTTAGTTTTTATTGCATATCTAGAGATTTTTATTGTGTAAATCAGTGGTATATAATGTGTGTTTTATGATTTATGACTATTATGTTATGGTAGTACGCTTATTCATGATACTTTATAGCACTAAGTACAAATACTAAGTTAATCAAGTTAAAGAACTGAAACTCCTTCCTCCTTATTACAAAACGTGGACTAAGTGAAGTACCGTACTAAGGACATTCTAAACCAACCAAAACTAGGTTTCTCTCGTATCCTGGAATCATCTTTAGTACTATAGTCTTATGATGAAAATACTGGGATTAATCAAATTAAGAATGTTGTTTAATCCTGATACTTACGTTAGTCCACGTTTTTTAATAAGGCGGCTTAGGGCTTAGTTCTAGGACAACGATTTATAACTTCTCTACGACTTATTAGTAACGATTCTAAATTACGAAACAACTTAAGGACTTAGGATTTCTTTGGTTTTTTTTTGAGGGCTTTATTATATATGATGATGTTATATAAGACTTAGGACTTAAAGACTAGGATTTTCCATGATTTCTTAGGTTTTATGTTTTGTGATGTCAGGATTTTTGATTGTTCAACTTTTAGCTCTCCGCCGGTTCTCAGCGCCTGTGGATTGAAGATCGGCAGTGTAAGACCTCCGAGAGTATCAGGTGCGTCATTTTTTATATCTTCATAAGTTGACCTACAAACAGACCTACAGATGGGGTTTTATCTATAAAATTTAACTGTTTGTTTGTTATGTTACGGACAATGGGGATAAGTGGAGTTCAAAAGTTAACACTATATCTTTTTGTGATTTTAGAATTTTAGAGTCAGATCAGATTAGTCTTACTCTTTCTGCTTATATAAAAAAAAAACATGACAAAATGGACATTCGAGCCACTATAGCAGTAGTGTCTGAAAACGACCATTTCGTTTTGGACGGCTATTGCCGTCATGCCACATAGTGAACTTCACTTTGACGTCTATAGACGTAAGTGTCTGTCAATGTGTTGAAACGAAGTTATTTTCTAAATGTACATGAAATTGATATGATAAGCTTTTTCCTAGCTTTATTCCCAAATTACAGGTCAGCTTCCAATCCGACTAGCGTATCAGTTTATACACAGAGCGGTTGATATGTGACCTTCGCAACCCAAAAGAATGGCCGTTTTTACTTCGAATCTTAGACTATTCTATGTTCCTTCCATCTTACCGCCTCCCTTCCTCGGCGGTGCGACCGGTTCGTTCTCTCCTTTGGCATTCTCGCACCCGTCAGCTCTGGTCCTTGCGCCCAGCTTGGGAGAGCTGTAATAGGATTGTCCCTGATACACACAAACTTCAAAATAAATGATAGTTCCTGATTGCATTTTGAAGGAAGACAAATGAGCTGATGGTTCACCGGATAGTAAGTAATCCCGTTGCCCATAGACACACGCAACATCTGAGAAATTGGATAAAAAAGGTTTATTGTAGAAGACGTGGTCGGGATTAAGGATTTAGAGAGGAAAGGAATGGAAAAAGAAAGGGGTAGACATGGCCGTCCGGCAACTTCTAAAGTCATGCATTATTTTATGCCGACTTTATTAAGGGCGGTGGTACTTCTACTACGAGCGCGGCCGTAGGACTGCAAGAAAAGCTGTGAAAAGATGTTATGGTAAAGGCGGCATGTTTTTGTTTAAAGAAAAATATTATTTTCTGCTTTGACGAAATTGTGGACAGCAGTTAATCTTGCAAGAAAGAAGCAAAAAAAAAAATATCAAAATTTTTAATTCGAACTTCCATACCTCTGTTGCACAAGGATCTTGGTGAGGCGAGCCACCTCCGACCTGAGGAGTTGTAGCTCCTTCTCTTTCGCACGTGACTCCTGCTCTGCGTCTCTCTCGCTCGCACTAAGACGAGCGCGGATATCGTCGAAGCTGAAAAATAGAGAAATATTAGCGGTATAGGCCCTTGCTTTAGAAACCGGGGGTCGGAGGTTTGAACCCGCGGGGAGACAATGACTTTGGTAGTGTTTTTCGGTAAATTGGGTAAATGCGAGCATATCAACAGATTGGCTGGAAATTGCCTGGTCGTGTCCAATATCCGTCCCATCGGGCTATGAGAGTAAAGGAACAGAGAGTGCACCTGCGTCTGCGCGTACTTGTGCACTATAATATCTCCTGCGCAGTTGACGCAGATGGGCGAAATTGGGTGCTATTACATTTTTACTGCACTTATCAAACTTATTATAATGAAAGAAAATACTCTAAGCAAGTATAGGGCTTAGTGAACCATGCTGCCCTACTGCGGATATTTGCGTGCTTCACATATCTTAGAAACATTATTTCTTAGATATGCAGGTTTTATCACGATGTTTTCCTTCACTGCATGCCACGTTTAGGGCATGGTTACCATCAGCATCGAGTTAGCCTCGAGTATACAGAATTATGGAGTACCCGGACACTGACCTACCATGGATTTTCCTATTATAATAAATAAGCCTGATATTTCCTTAATCAAAATGAGATGGTAGTTAGAGCCATAACATCTTCTAGACAGCTCTTGCTTCTTCTATGGCCATGCTCGTCCGGGAAAGTACCAACAACCCTTACAGAGGTAAGCATAAGATAAAGTGCAAGGCTTTTGAGGTTGCCGGATGGCCATTTCTATTCCCTCTTCTTTTTCCCTTCGAATCCTTAATATCCAATTTCCCAGGCGGGCAAAATACACACAACTTTTCGGATGTTGGGTGTGTCTGTTGGCAACGGGATCACTTAATAGCATGTGAACCTATATATACTTTACATAAAAAATTACAATAGCAAATTCTCCGATAATTATCTTAAATAAGACTTACAGCTTCCTCAAACAAGCGCACTTCCTCGTCAGATGTTCAATTTGTTCTCTATTGCTCTTCTCTGCTTTGATGTACTTCTCTGCGTCTTCTTCCCTTCTTTCTCTTTCTTCCTTCTCCCTTGCTAATGCCTCCCTGTTAAGGTTAGGTTAGGTTTGGGGACAATTTTAGTCTGGATATGTGTAATAAGTTTTTTGTCTGTAGTAATTAATTTATTATCTGTATTTCGTTTTTTGTATGAAAAAGATTTAAAAGCACAACATAAGTTTAATAATTTAGTATATACATGCTTAATGTGAGTGTGTATGTTTGTTTTTTTTGTATCTAGTTGTGTCTGATATTTTATTCGATGTAAAATATATATAGTATCAAACAATAATTATTTAAATTTTGTTTAAAAAATCAATAATAGTTATTTTTGTGCATATGAAAAAATAAAACTTGAATAGTTTTTGTGTGTGTGTGTTTTAATTACTGTCATGAAAAGAAATAAATGAATAATCAATAAAATTATTAAATAACTTTAATATTATTCAAAGCTCACAAATCACCAATATTTTATGAGAAATATTTGCTTGTCGAGATGACAATCATCTATCAATATCATATTAATATTTAGTTGAACAATTTACAAAAATAGAAAAAGTATATAATATAATAATGATATATAATGGAGAATAATAATGAATTATTCTATATTATGAAAAATGACTAGAAACAATTACGTGTAATGATAATGAATATACAATATACAGCACCAAAGAAAATATAGTATTATTTATTTTTTATTTATTATTTTTCAAACCTCATTAAAAACTATTAACACTTATGGGGTAGACAGATTTCTACATAACCTTTTAACTACGCCATATCATTACTGTTTTTTGATAATAAACATAAAATCGTTGCCATTTTTAAATAGCATTGATAAATAATCGAAAAATATTTTTTGTCACAACCGTAACGTCTTTTTTCATCTTTATATCCACTCATATACAAAAAATCAAATTCCAAATATCTTTTAAGTAATCTTTTACTCTAAAAACAACTTCAATTATCATTTTTCCAGTGTTGTTTAATGTACAGGTCCAAACCGTTATGACACAATTGAAGATATTTCTTTTGTTATTGAAAATCATTTTATTAAAAAAAAATCTTATCGATCGACTTTAAAATTTATTATTTCTGAAGTTATACTTCTTTTGGCGCGTTGGGGGAAAATGATGAGAGTAAATTTTTACGATGCCCGCGCACACCGACACGGAAAACGGACAGTGTGAAGTTAGCTAGAGAGTAAATTTTTACAGAGTAATTTTTTTGCGCGCACACACCATTATGAAGTTAGCTAGTCAACATGTCATGTCGTCATTTGTCATGGAGTGTGTAACATTTCCATCTATATGAAATATAACAATGTCGCAGCAACATCGAGTCTGTAACATTTACTTGTATTGGAAACATATTTCACTAGATGGCGCAGCTAAGTTAAAATATAACAACTATGCCCTTCTGACAGTTTCTAAGTTCCTTAATAGATGTCACTACATGTCAAATATGAACAGTAAAGAAAGTTTATGTGTTCATTATTTATGATGTTTAAATAAACTTTATTTAACCTGACAGTGCGTTATAATTAAACTTTCAATGTCAGTGTTTAAGAAATAACCTTTATTATTATAAGAGTCGTTTTTTCTACAAACGTAAGATAACGCGAAAAATAAAATATTTAGAAAAAAAATTATCAAGTTACGCCAAAGAAGTAAAACTTCTTACGTTTGTACATAAGTACAAACACTTTTGGTTGCATGTTATTTTTATTTAATATTATCATTCATATAAATATAATACTTAAAATGAGAGCTGATCAGTTATTGATTTCTCTGATTTCTAAAAGACGGTATAAGATTAGTATGATGTAGAACTAGAAGGCATTATTAATGGGAAATTGGTTGTATGGTTTGACACCAGAAGGACTCACTTTTTTAAAGTGAAATGCGGTGTGATTAAAATTTTAAGAACGCGTCACGCGTCACACACACTGACAGAGAGAGAGAGAGAGATAACAAGTACGTCAAAGAGAGAGAAAGACAATAATACTTATATTTACTATAGGAATATTGTTTTCTCCTCTTTGAGATATATACGTTCTTGAGAAAGTGGATGCATGCGATGTATTAGCAATTTATTTTCCAAAAAAAAAGGTTGCATAGAAATCCGGTTCTAACTTAGCAAAATTCGACTAAAAACGTTTATTTAATGATAAATAAATATTTGTCTTACGCTGAAGTAATAATTAACCATTTTATCTTATATTATATCTGTCTACCCCATAAGAAAATGTTCATATTTCGCTTGTTCAAAGATTTAATAATTTTCTTTGGTTGTTAATATTTAAGAATCAGTCCAATTAGGCAGTACTATATAAGAAATATTTTCTTATAACAGAAATTAGTAAATGTTTTGCTTAAAATACTATTTTACATTAAATCTTATATAATAAAACAGTTCTAAAACTAAAAATAAATCGAAACGACCTAATACACAAACGCCGGCGACTAAGTTCAAAATTCCGGAAATTAAAAAAAAAATTACTGATATAAACCCGCAGATAATAAACTACTCTAGACGTTTGTTAGTTGTCAATAAAAATAATACCCCAAAAACATTATAAATGTCTATAATTTTCTTTATGCCAGTAACCCAAATTTTAAAACAAAAATCAGAAAGAGCGAAGAAGAATGTGGCTACGAAAAAAAATATTATCTTAAATCGAAATACAAACTTCCGTTCGTATGAAACGAAGTTTGGAGTTGCCAGTACCTGTCATCCGTAAAATGTGTAATGTAGATAATTTAATTATATTAAATACTCAATAAAATATTAATTTTTTTCCAGTGGATGACATGATAAACTAAAAAAATGGAAGGCTTTTTCTTATATTGGCAACTTTTTACACGCAAAAAAATTTAAATAGCAAATAGGATCAATTTGTTTATCGCTTTATTTATTATGTATGCACCGTCTGCTGTTAATGTAATCTGAGTTTTAATTTAATAATTAACAAGATATTGAGCATATACAGGGTGACTGGTGGGATAACTCGGGCTTAGATACGATGCTGACAGTTTAACATATGGCGAGGTGGAGTAGTCTATTGACACGAAGAAACTGACGGCTCGACGCACGCGCCAAGAGGTAGGTTTACCACTAATGTCATTCATCGAATGTTTTTTTAAACTATTAAAAGTGATCCATTCCTTATGAATCGTGTGAAGACAATATGTGTCAACACAAAACAGCACATGTCACATTTAAAGGTAAACAATTATTGAGGTTAATGTAATTATGTAAATGGGTACTTTTATTTTATTTAAATATTCGTTTTTTTTTATTTAGTTTTGTTTCCAATACGCAATACCTATTCAATCTATTTTGTCTCAAATTCTCCAATTAAATAATAACCACCAGTGTGGTTTAATAAATACCTTGGTAAATTTGCGTGTGTAAACATTACGTATGCACTAGGTCTACGTAGTATGTGTAGGTACATACATACTACGTAGACCTAGTGCATGTATAGATGGCGTCCGCTCACGCCATGCCCGCTAACATGCCCATGCGTTTCGTAATTAATTATTTAACTATCGATTAAATTCACTCAGTGGTCAATTAAAATTTATTTTTAATATTACTTTTATTCTTCAAATATAATTTCCAGTCCACCAGTCACCTTGTATATGTCATTTATTGTTAAGCAAACGAAAATATTGGTATAAGATATATTTTTATTACGTCACCCTGTTGATCTTTTCAGAAATTGCGAAATATTAGAGTGCAATATGGATTTGATCAAAATTGATATTTAATATAAGAATCTTGAAGATGGCTGCAAATTTAACATACAATAGCCTTGTTTACTAGTTTTAAAAATAAAAGAAAACTAAAAGGACATATGATTTACTCCATCAAACTTTTTTTATCAGCCGAGGCAGTAATGTTATCGACTTTAAGAATAAATAATTGAATTTCATTCTATCTAAAGATTTTAAATTATTTTGGTTATCTAAAATAAAAAAAAACACCAAACTTGCATACTATACAAATATGTGCTTATATGTATTAGCCGACTCAGATATATATAACTCATATTTAATATAAAACAAAGGTATTTTTTTATCATCTGCCTAAGCTAGTATGTTTTTTATGTATTAACATCAGCCGGTGAACGCAACTTTGTTATTCGCCCTGCGCAAATAGAAGAGCAGCGCGAGCGAGAGGAAAAGCGTCGCGAGAGCGAGACGCAGCGAGCCGGAGGCCGCGCATGCGCCGATCGCTACCATCAGCGCGCCCAACCACCCGCAACTGTAACGCCGTATCGGGTTTATTCGGGTTGCGTCACGCGTCACGCGTCAGGATTACAACGAAAGACTACGGTGCTTGTATTAATTGGTTATCTCAAAAACAAAAAAGGTTCTGCATGTAAAATAATGTCGTCATAATATTTTTAGATTATAATATTTTTTCGCCGGGTATATCTACTAGCAGAATATAAACGAAACAAAAGTTAGGTTATAATAGCATCAAAGTTTATTCTTTATCAATTTTTTGTCTACATTCTTCAAAACAATATTTTTTAATCTGTATTCGTTTATAAAACTAACTATCACATAATTATCTGTGCTTTTTAAAGTGATCATATGTGTGCATATTTTGATATTATTGTTTCTGAACAATTGTGTTTTAAATACTGCCTTTTGGACATTCTTTTAGTGGTGTATAATGAAATTATACTGAAGTTAATGTATATAATGATGTGAAATGTAGGTTATTGGAAGAGAAAGTGAGAGACGGAAAGACAGTTGTTGGAAACAAACATATGGTAGACGAACATGTCCAAAAGACAATATTTTTGACAAAACAAATTACATCGACTTTAATTTTATGAAAAAAAATTACTACATCTAATCTTAAATACATAGAATAATTGATTTTCTATTATTATTTTTATTAATTATTTATTTTTTCGTATATTTCTTATAAGAGACAGAGGTAATATCATATTCGAAATGCAATAACGCAGCTCTCAATATAGCCTTACGATTACAAAGCTTTTGGGACACATTCATCTACCATTTTATTTTTCATTGTTAATATAAATTTAATAAATAATAATAACAGTTAACATTTTTTAGGTTAATATTTGAGTGGATGTCAGAATCAAACTTGACACAAATGAGTTACGGTTGACACAACGCAAGCTAAGGTTGACACGGAGCTGATTTAGGACCATAGAGAATGGACTGATGAAAATCTAAGTAGAAAAAAGTTTTAAAATCACTTGGCGAATAATAGCTTATAATGCAGATCGATTACAATCAAAAACTACATTGTTTTTTAATCTACTTTAAAAACAGAATAATTATGTAAGACTGTATGTATCTTTTTATGTATGTTGACCAATTTCTAAGCTAACTATAAACCGATTTCGTTATTTTTAGTTCAATAGAAAACACTCAGTCCTTTCTTTAAGACTATGCAAAAAAGTTTGACACATGGAAATAGGGTGACACAAATGAAATTAAGGCTGACACAAGTGTGACATATTGAGATATGAGTGAGATATGGACATAAGCAAGATAGGTATATAGCAAGCAGTATAAAGTTTTAACTTTTTACCTCAACTCTTGGTCGGTGACGGCCAGAGTGCGTTCGCAAGCGGCGGCTTTTTCGCGCAAATCCTTGAAATCTACAGTCTGCGATTGAATCTGAGTTTTCAGGTCTGAAATATAGATATTTAACCATTTAATAAGGTGCTAAGATAACCGCAAAATAAAGTACTTCTCCTTTCTCTTCTCCATGCTCCTTTACCATCCAGAACCTGCATATGTTCCTAATACTTTACAGTCCCTTATCTTCTTTTGAAACTTAGTCTTAAATAAGAAAACGACTAACTCCATGGCCTGGTTATTCTAAAGTCTAGACTAAATCATTAATTTATAAACCGAAGGTCGTGTGTTCGAATCCCGCGATAAGACATTGAGTTTGTGTTGTTGTTTTATGGTTGTCCACCAGCTCGAGCTGGTGGACAACCATAAATAGCATAGTGAGAGGTCGTGAGGTGCCGTAATTGCGTATGGCCGAATTGGATGTCCCAACACCTCACAGGAAGAGGCCTGAAAGTGCCATAGTCGCGCTGGAGTTTGCGAAGATTGCGTATCGTGTTCCCATATCCCCGGTGTAGTGTAAACGAAGGCGCAATGTGGGGTTTTTAGTGGGTAATCCTGTTCTGGTCGGGGTCCCCACATACCTCTGCTGCCAATCCATATGGCGGCAAGGGATCCATAAAGGATTTTTCCCACGTAAAAGAACACGCTACGGGCTGATCACCCAATTGCTTGAAAATTAAAATGATGCATGTGTCGGATGGGCATGAAAAAAACTTCTATCCCGGCTGTCAAATTACCTTTGGTAGTCGTTATAGGATGTCAGTTTTTTCAAATGTCGAGTTGTTTATAACTTTTGATATTAGCTTTCAGACAACTAATACATCCTTATAATTGAGTTTATCAATTTGGGTTGTGCCGATCTGTGTAATAAGAAGTCAACCCTCATTAACCTGGGATTAAGGCTAGGCTAAGCAGATGAAGAAGAAGTCTAGAAATAAAGAAATGCATGTGTACTAAGTACACACAACCCAAGTAAAATTTCTCAGACAATTTAAAAGCTTAAATAAAGTGCACATGCATACGTTCTTAAGAACTAGTAGTTGCCGCGAACTCAGACCTCGTGATATGCTTTGAGCGCCATCTAGTGACATATTTGTTTTAAACATTGGAACGAACCGATTTTGATGCCCAACGCACTTGAAGATTCCACTAACACCACCGACATATAACCTAAATTTAAATTTGTTTGAAGCTAACACTTAAAATGTGATTTAGACCCAACTGCCCCTATATACCGCTTCGCTCTCTTGCTACAAGAGTAGACAACGTACAGAGAGCTTACTTAGAACGACCACGCGAATCGGTTGCACTACTACAAGCTCACGAGATATGTGTGCGTGTCCACAGACTGCTTGTCACGTACACGGCGATACTAGAAAGAACCGGTTTAAGGCGGCGGAGTCCGTTGACAAAATCAGGGTTGACACTACGCACGTTGTTTGTTTTGTTAGTTGTAACTTTGAATATATTTAACGTAAAAACCTTGTATTTTATTATTAATAATGGTAAAAATTTCGCGAATATTGTCAAAGTTGGCATAAAAATAATTAAACGTATTAAAGATTGCAAATTCTAAAAATTTATAGGTGGTAGAGCATAACATCCTTTCACGGCTATTGCTGCACTTCTACGGCCACGCTCGTCCGGGAAAGTACCACCGCCCTTTGTAAAGTCGGCATAAAATAA
>JAOCPS010185866.1:0-14242 GCA_025505425.1 Graphium colonna
TATTATAGTGCACAAGTGTACGCGCAAACACAGGTGCACTCTCTGTTCCTTTACTCTCATAGCCCGATGGGACGGATGTCCGACACGACCGGAGAGAGATTAGGTGCAGGACCGACTTTTTACATGCCCTTCCGACGCATGGATCATCTTTTTTTAGGGCAATCGGGTAATCAGCCCGCATTGCCCTAATCCAACCAAGAAACAATAATGCAAAGTTATTGTCCCCCCACAGGATTCGAACCCACGACCTCCGATTTACTTACAAACACATATAGTGACTACGGAATTATTTTATCGTACACAATTTATGATTGTATAATAAACTATAATTCTGAAATTATAATTTTATTTTACCTGTTATAACAGTCCATTCGTTTGCATAACAATAATGACTTTTAATAATGGATTTAATAATGATATTGACAATACTCGTTTACCTTCATTATGACAGTATCTGATGAGAAACTCATTTTACGATTTAATTTCCGAATTTTACAACTATTAACTTAAACTGGCATTTCAAAATGCTGTTTTGTATTTTTTCACAAGCAATTAGGTTATTGATCATTGAGAGTTACGTTTTTTTTTGTAATATAAAATACTAGCTCTATCCAGTGATGCGGTGCTGTGTTGTGCTTCAGCCTGGTTAAAAAAAATTAAAAGAAAGTAAATCTTTCCGATATTTTTGTTAAAACGTGTATTTACTTTAATTTATCTAATCATAAAACTTTAAATACTGAAGCATCACGATGTCAAATAAACTAAAAATAGTTTTAATTAAATAAACGAAGTTTTGAACACACTTTAAAACGTTGCTAACGAATAGGAAGACATGAATAAAAAATCTCAATCGTCATCATTCTTTTTCAAATAATAAATTAGCGACGTAAAATTAATCTGTATCCAGAGCGAAACATTTTAACGATAAAACTCAACGTTACAACATCAAAAATAAACGCACTGGCTGGCATTCGTTAAAAATTAAATTCAGAATATTCGACCGGAATTATTTACTGTTTACGTTCGTGGCAGCGGCAGAAATTATGCCGGGCAAAATGGAAATGGGAGACGGGTAAAATTCCACATCGGGGCTATCTAACTCGACGATAAAACAAATCGTTGTTGCAGGCAACACTGAAATGTGGTACGGACACGCGAGAGTTTGGCTTGTGGAAACTAATAACTATTATAGTACGAGGGAATTCTCGCGTAGTTAGTAATTGCTTCAGTGTATTGTGCCAGCGTTCGTGTTAATTTTCATAGCTAAGCTGGGTATGCCATACTTACTATAACAATATAATAAGTATAACAAAACTTTGTTTAACACAACAATCCATTATAATAATAATAAATATAAAAATCCGTGTGAAAGCCGATGCAGAAAAGAAACGGACGTGTGGGGTCGAATGTTGACCGAAATTATTCCTGTAGTCATGTCTGCGAACGGGTTAATCTTCTAAGGCGTCATTAGAGGTTAAACATCTGAGGCGGCTGGGACTCCGCGACGGTGAGCTTCTGGCTCAAATGCAGAAAGCGGTGCTCCTCGATACCGCCCACATCGTCCGCCGGTTTCTTTCCCTTGCGCCCTGACACTCGGCAGTTTGGTCTCCCCAAGGACCACCGTCTGGCTGGCTGGCTATATATATATATATATATATATATATATATTTGTGTGTGTGTGTGTACAATATGGTCATACATTTCGAAAGCTAAGCTCGTAGATATTTTTAAACATCGTATTTGTATCAATTTTTAAAACTAATAAAATAATAGATAGCAGTTGATCTGATTTCTATAACTCCTCGTATAATGTTTTAGAATTTAACATTACCAAAGAAGTAACATATTAAAGCATTTTAGAATAAACTTCAACTGGAACAAATTTCTACTCAAGGTTAATAAGGGTTATTATTTATTAATTAAATGTGCTCTTTCTCTTGGACCAAAATCTTAAATGGTACTGTTAACTGTTATGATACAAATACGATGCCTCTGTGGGATCAACTTTCGCCAAAAGTATTTCCAGACCAATATGACACAGGTATCTTTAAAAAACAACCTATTCCCACCTTAAAGACTGCCAAGGCCCTTGTATATCCCTTGGTGTTGCTGGAGTCTTTGGGCGGCGATGATCGCCTATCATAAGGTGAGCTGCTTGCCGGTTTGCCTCTTTCTCCTTTGAAAATATATAAACACTTTTTATTCAAATGAATGGCCTAAATTTTCAAATATTTAAATACAATAAAAATACCTATGTTGACAATATAGAGCGTAATGTCGCACCTTTAGGCATATTTTGCAGACATCTGTATTTATGCACCTACCAAAATTTCTCTGTACCACCCAAAGGTTGACCGGGAGATAATGCCTTTGGCATTTAGTCCGTCTATGTACAACTATTAATGCCTATGTGCAAAAATAATAAATAAATAAATAAATAAATGGTCCCTTGAAATTTTTAATAAATTCCCTGAAGCTTACTATATACATAAGATATATGTGTAGTATACATATGTCAAGACCATTTTTAAAATATACATAACACTTATAAAGTCATTTAAATTTAAAATAATTATTAATCAATTAAATTAACGATGAAACCCGTTCACACATTTTTGTTTCAACGAACAGCATAATATAGTATGGGTAGCTAATATGCATAATACATAACACCTATCCGTATAATGTAATTTATATATGACAATATGATGTGTACATTTGTCAATATGTCATATATATTATTAGCTATAGCATTTGAAAAGGAGTGCTAAAGGGATATTGAATATTAAAAAAAAACAGAGAAGCATCGAGGGAAAGGTAGGATTGATAGAAAAAGGGGTAATCCATCACAATTATGGCAAATTACCATCGCTCCGCAACATATCCCGTATTTGCAATGCTTTTTGTGATTTATCGAAGTACTCGGAGCCCTTTTTTTCATTGTATCACGAAAAGCTTTCATATCGTCTATCCATTCAGTTTCATTTTGTTTGTTTTCGCTGCCTAAAACATCAATAATAGCCTACTGTTCAAACCATAAAGCACTGTACGAACAAAGCGAGTGGAGAGTACTAGTAAATTGACACTATGAGAACACTTTTTCTTTTTATTAAAGATATTAAAAAAAAAATAAAGGAATGGAAAAGAGTTTTTTTATATTTAATGTTATAACTCGATAAGTAACGATACTATCTGATGGCTTAATAGCTTATTGTGTATAGCGTTCTTCTGTTTTATTACATATACATGTAATAGATTTGAGCTTAACCATATCATTACTTTTATTCAGCTATGTCTGTAATCCAAATAAGATTATAGAACAATAAATCAAAAGTTGAGGAAACAACTAGGTACAGAACAAAAAACATATGTAACGGACGACAAGCAACTAGATTTACGGCCTTATCTTGTCTGGCCGAACAAAACTTATGTATTAATCTTATAGTATATGCGTAGTACCACGTGTTATCCATATTCTTATAAATATAATGATGCTGAAGGGTTTTTATGTTGACATGGGTAAGCGTGTAGCGAGTAAGTTAAGAATTAAAATCAGTACCCTAATTCGCAAACCAACTAACACCACTTTTGTTAAAAACGTGGAGTTCGCGAAGACATGGTTTGCAACGATTTAAAATCTAATGTTGTCATTCTTTTGAGTGCATAGTTAGAGAGTGCAGAGATTCTTTGAATGCATAGTTATTCGAAAACCTGTCTGGTTTTTTTATGAGATGAATTTGATTCTCTTTTATATTTAATTTAAAAAAAGTTACAATTTTTATGACAAAATTACTTAAATGGAGTTAGCTGATTTGCGAATTAAGGTATCGGAATATAAGAAAATTTTTTACCATAATGTATAAATAAAGCAATAAATAAAAATAACAAATAATTCACAAGCTTTACAAATTCATGAGTAATAATTCATGCTATCATTATAAATAAATCGCCCAAATATCAGATGGCAGGACGACATAGTTTCAATTGCTGGCAAAAAATGGATAAGTGTGGCAAAAAACAAAGAAAAATGGGTTAACTTGTTTTTTTTCTATCTTTAGTTAGTAGTTTATAAGTATTTTTTTATTTATGGAACAAATAAGGCTTATTTTATTTTATTTATTTATTTATTTAACTTATACTTGAGGTTATTTCTAATCAGAGGTATGGTGAAACAACACTGACACTAGTATTTAATTTCGTAGCACAAGCTCCCACAAACTATATCGGTATATCCAAAACTGTTATGTTCTTTGTTTATCAAGTGACTTAAAATGTTATAAATATGTATAAAATCTAAATAGACTTAATTATCCATTTATTTAGTATATTTAGTCATCATACAAATGTCTTAACTTTTTTGTTGTTTTAGTATAACTACTTGACTTGCTTTCACGCAAACCAGACAAGATGCGTTCCTATGAATAGAAAAAAATCTATACTTAACTTAAGTATACCCATGTTGTGTTTTAGATATGTTTAATACTTAATCGGAGTCGTCGAAGGTTAAGTTTATTCTCTCACCTGAATATAATAAAAAGACTACGAAACTACTAACACGAAGTAAAGCGATTTAAAATTGATTGAAATAAACAAGAAATCTTGATATAATTTGAAAAAAAAAATGATTTGTTACATAACGCAAAAACACATGTTCCTAGAATTTAAATTTAACAAAAATCACATACTTTATTAAAAGTTACGAAGTGAAGTTATTAATTTCTCTGGCATTTAAAGGAAAAGATATTATTCACAACATTTAGCATGGCATGGTTAAACCTAATAAAATCGACTGATTATAAAGTCTTATAATCGCACTGTCATTATTAAACAAATATCAACAATAAGTAAACCCTTTTTATATAATTTCCTATTAGATTAAGAATCATCAAGAAAGTCGCTTTGGAGCTGTTAGTAAATAATCTTATTCACTAATGAAATAACTTAAATCAAGATTTTAAATTCGAATCACGTCCACAAACGTCTCATGTATTTCTATTTTCAAGAATAATTAAATATAAAATTTAATAAGATAGCGATCAAAATATGATAACTAAAGCGACTGATATAAAGTTAAAAGTTAAATAATATAGCCATTTCCTCAAGAAATATATACCAGTAGAAACCAAGAACAAACTGTTTAGATTTATTTTATTAATATTTTTAAAAACTTAAACTTAAATGTGTTTTAGAAAGTACTATAAATATAGTGATTGTACTTATATTTCACTTTTTTTAATAAATTTCTAATAATTGTATTCAATTTAAGTCCACTTTTTAGTTGAATATCTTATACAGGCAGAAAATATAAAAAAATCAAAACAATTTTATTACAAATTGTTGTCTGAATATATGTAAAAGAAAAACTAGATAAATACTTAAATACTAATTCCATCCAAAAATTAAGCCATAATTTATGTACATTAATTATTAAGCCTTCGGTGAATGAAAAATTAAAAATTCATTCTTGAACTGTAATTAAATCCCACGCGCCAGTCGCTTCACAACAAGCCCAAAATATTTTAAAAGTAAGTCGTAATTACCTAGTATATGTTTTTTTATTGTTTAATGTTAGCATAAATAAAAAAAACGTTCATAACTCAGACCACAATAATGAATCAATAGATGTAACCATTAAGCACAAAATAGACCTAACCATTAATTTATTATTTATATTTTTAACATTTACACTTATACAATGAACTTAATATATAAAACTAATAATAATGCAATATATATTGTACGGAGTAAACGCTCGTATTGACAATAAAATATTTAAACGTGATGAAAATCAGAGCGAAATGAATGTAGACGTAGCCAAGCTAATGAAGTAAGTGTAAAATTTTATCTGGTCGATGACGGTGGTATATTACGAATAGTTTTTTTATTGAATAATAATCATTTTTTTTTTGATATAAGTAATAGTTTTGACACAAATGTTGCATACAGAATATCTGTAAAGTCAAGTTATTTAAAGTTTGGCTTTTTGTTGAGTTGTGGCTTCTTTATTATCATTAATTTTCTTATTAAATTCTATATGACATATATTCATGACCCTTTTTGGGTTCCGAAGTCCTATAAAATCCTTAAAGTTTCGTCATGTTCAGCGCTGATTGTTATGAAAATTGGTGAAGAGGTGAATGTTAAAGATTTAAAGTTGGTTTTTAAAATTAGTTGTGTATTTTTTTTCATCTCATACAACGAACAGTGATCATAAAAACAATTTAACTTGCTTCACCGTAAGGGGTATCGTCGAAAAAGTCTCTTAAAATGCAACAAAAACGAACTAGAGACTATGTAGATGAAACTCCCAGTCTATAGATATCTACACACAAAGTTAAACTTAGTGCGTCCCACCCCCCTCCTCCTTTCTTTTAAATATTATTTCAATAATTCCGAAAAAAATATGCTATATAAATCTAAATATTTTTTTTCAATCTATAGCCGACTCGATATCATACGCAGTTATTTTTATACAACTAGACAAGCTTATGTACTTGCAGTCATCCGAACAAAATGTATGGAGCCAACCGCCAAATGAAATTTGTCGCTAGTTATTTATTCAAGTGGTCGGAGTATCAGAGAACCATTTCATGTGCATGCCCGACACGCTCCTGGCTTTTTTCTTAAGTGCCAATTCCATGATATATTCAAGATTGATAAACGTCTATTCGCTTTTTATTACGCGGGGAATGCCTTTATTCACTTCGCCGTCCGTGCTGTGGGGGCAGCAGGGAGGGCTTCGTTTGGGCATCTCAGCCAAATGTCAAACTACCCACTAAACCTCGCAGTGTTCCTCCTTCGCCTAACCGGGTCGTGGTATCTACGTTAGTTTACCTACGGCCCTACTAGGGTAGCCACTTCAGGCTCGGCTCATGTGTGGAGGGGCTAAAAAATTAAGCCCCTTCCCCTATGATGCCCCCCTCGGAATACCATGGGGGAGGGCAATATTTACATTATAGGCGACAGATCCCCCAACCTCTTGCGCGTGGTCGAGTGCAGGGCCGCGGCATACTGTGCACGCTGGTGGCCCCTCGCTGGAGCCCTGCGGGGTGGCAGCCTTTCGCCTGCCCGCTCGCACTTCTGCAGGGCATCTCTCTTGGCCGCCATCACCTCGCGTGCAACCTCCCACAGATAATGACCGAAACAGCCGTGCCCTGTGAGAAGCTGCGTAAGGAAGTAAGATAACTCCCGATGTGTCGCCTCCACCCACTGGCGCAAGACGGGGCGGATGGCTTCAACGAGCCTTTTGCTCGCTGAGGCGTCCGCCAACCTTTCCTCCCATCGCCGGACGAGATCGTCGCGACCCTCTCTCGTCCAGCGAACAATCTCTTCCGGGAGGAATTCCTCAGGTCCCAGGAGAGGCTGCCGGATATAAGACCGGCGCCATAGTCCACTGCGCATGTCGCAGCAGGTCCATATTCTTGGCGCTCAAGGGCCTCACCGCACATATGGACGCTCCGTAGAGCGCCTTAGAGCGCACCACACCGTCATATAGGCGGCGATATACGCTTCCCGCTCCCCCGCAATTGGAGAGCAGCCTGGCAAGCATTCCCGCATACGAAACCAACTTTGGTGCCAATATCCGGAAATACTCACCGAACTCCCATTGGCTGTCGAGAACGAGACCAAGATATTTCATGGTCCCACCAACAGCGATGCAGGTGCCGCCCATCATAATGGAATATTCGGGGCGGCTTAGTCCGAGGACCATGGAAGAACATGGCCTCGGACTTCTCGAGGGTCATTTCGAGGCCGAGGGCCCTGATGCGGCTCACCACGTGGGCCGTGCCCGCCAGCACGCCCGCGTCCCGGAACCTGGACTGTCACGCGATAACTAGGGTGTCGTTGGTATAGCATAACTCGGAGGTTGGCACCGTGCAAGACCCAATCCTATCCGATGTTGCATAGTAGCGGTCCGAGGACCGACCCCTGTGAAACACCGCACGTCATGTCCCTGCAGACCACCCGCTCCTGGGCCGGGTAATTGATGGCCCGGTCTACAAAGTAGTCTGCATGGATGCGCCTGAGGTACTCCGTGATGCGGTGGTACCGCAGCGCCTTAGCTATTGTCGTCCAGGGGATCGTGATGATGGCGTTCGCTATGTCCAGCGACACCACCAACAACACTCCCCAAAGTATTGTTCCCTCCTCGACTCTGTCCCTGAGATGGGAGATGGAGTCAACGGTTGACCGCCCGCGACGGAAGCTAAACTGGCCGGTGCTTGCTCCGGCCCTACCGCTCCCATTTGCGCGACAAGGCTTGTGAGTCGGTCGGGCGCCCGTTATTTCTAAGGAGTACGGGCTACCCCGTCTTCCACCGTCACGGGACATTGCCAGACGCCAAACATTCCGTCAGCAGGGACAGCGTCTCCTACTCCAGTACCAGGATGTCATGGCCAAGGTTACGCCCAGGGACGCCATCCGGGCCCGGGGCGCGGTTCTTTAGCCTAAGCTTTATAACTGCAGCTTCCAGTTCTGCCTCGCACACAGGCGGGATTTCCTCGCCCAGCGTGGCCGGTCCTTCATGGCCCGGCGCCGCCATCATCGGCGGCACCCGCTCCTCCCTTGCCGGGAAAAGCCTGTTGACCACTTGGGTCGTCAGGAGTGGGTCTAAAGACCTAGTCAGGGGGGAGCCCACGGTCGGAGCCTTAAGCTCACGACCTTGTACGGGTGCCCCCACGAATCCCGGTCCAGGCTCTTGAACCACTCCTTCCACTCCTCTTGAAACGTTCTTTGCGGCCTTTATGGCCACGGAGAGGGCCGCATTAGCGGCCCGGTACGCGGCGAGCAGTGCTTTCTCCTGGTTGAGATCCCTTCTGCTTATTTTTCTTCAGCAGTGGGCCACTACCTTCGCCGAGCCATCTGTCAAACCGTACGCAGTTCAGCCAGGTGAGGCCTCTACCACTACGCCCACATTTGCGGGAGGGCTTGACCTTTGCGCTGCATCGCCGCGGCGCAGACGGGAATCAGGGCTCCAATGAGCCGCTCGCATCTCGTGTCTGCCTCCAAGCCGCTCGACGTGTCGTTGGCGACCCACCTCTCAACGGTGACTGCCTCCTTGGCCATCCCCGGGTCCAGGGTGAAAAGCTTCCACCGTGGATTTTCTCCCGGCAGGGGATGGTCCAGCGCGACGTTAGGAGCATCCGTGGGAGCGGAGGCAATGTCGAACTAAATATATCGGTGATCTGACAAGATCTTCACCCCTTCCTCGACTCTCCACCTCCTCGTGTGACGAGCCAGGGTGGGGCTCGCGAACTACAGGTCCACAATCGACACGTCCTGACGCCGCACACACGTCTGGCCCGTCTTCCTGTTTAGGAGAACCAGTTCAGTGAACACGGCTCAGTCCGGCAACGTCTCCCTCCTTAGGTCGGTCACCGGAGAACCCTACGCACTCGAATGGAACTTGAAGTCTCCGGCTTCAACCACAGGGATAGGGTGCGCTACGGCCACAAGAGCTCCAACCTTGGCGAGCATACGGCCCACAGGCTGCACCAGCTCACCAGTTCACTCTGCTGATCAGAACCATACCGGGAACTAGGCAGTCACCACAGCGCGGCAATCAAGAGAGCACCGCGCCTCAGACCTTGCAGGTCCGCGATCCCACGACCCCTCCTTGGATCCGCCAGTCGTTATTAGTCAACGACGGATGAGCACCCTCCCCTTTTTCGCCCGTTCCCGAAGAGAAAGGGAACTCATCTGCCGCCATCCAGGGTACACCGGGCCGCCTCTTCCATTCCCCCAGAACTTGTCCCAAGGCAATGATATCAGTTACCCAACGAGGAGGTTCTCGACCCCCAACGTCTATTCGCTTTCTGCAAGTATTGTTAAGTCGCATTTTAAGCTTTTTTACTTTATTTAAACTGCGGTGTTTTTTGTAAAATAACTATTAAAATTTCTTATTTAAAAAAAAACAACGAACATTTTACGTAAATTTTTAATCGAGTTATTGTAATCTTGCTGTTGCATGTGACATCGTTTGTGTTGGTTATAAACATAGCGGATTGAGAACCTGTCCAACACAATTTACAGATTTTAAAGCGGAAACATACATATTCTGATTTATAATGGTTCACTCGTACTGCTCTGCAACAAAATTCTCTTTTTTAAGTTACTGCCACAAAATTTTTAAACAAAATTTCTAATTTAGTAGACAAAATTTCAAATAAAAGAGCTTGCTTTTAGCGAGCTTTCTAAGACTAAACCGTACATGAAAACAAAATAATGGAAAAGCGGAAGTTGCACAAATGTATATCTGGACTAAAATGAAAAGTTAAAGTGTTAATAAAACCCTCGCGATGAGGGTTTATAAGATCAACGAGTACCTAATTTGTTTAAATGTAACAAAAACTGTTCTTAGAACTTTTCTTTACGTGTGCCATAAGACATTGCATTTTAAATTATGTGTATTTTCTTTATCATTGACAATTGAAACATGAATATTTTATATTAAATTGAAAAATATTCGTAGATTTAAGGGAATGTTAATCGTGTAATTTATTAATTTATTAATGTGGTTGTGGTTGAAATTAGTTACCTCTATTGAAAATGAGATAGTTAAATTTGTAAGCTATAAAGAATATAGCTAAATCGATTAGCGCTATACATATGAACAGAACATTTATGTGAACCCTTATTTATTGCAAAAAAATGAATTTAAATTTGAAAAATTTTTATTTTATTCTTGCCATATCCAGATATAGAATTCCTTAAACGTGTCAAAATATGCAACATAATTGGTGGTAACTTAAAATTTCAATTTTTTACCTCCACGCCTGACTCTGAGATAAAGGGTCTTGATAGTCGGAAAATGAAGTGATCTTACAAGGCTTTGTTTTTCCTTTAGCAGCATGGAATCAATTTACGTTTTTTACAAACTAGGTGGATACTTCTTATTCTTTTCGCAGAAATTAAAAAGAAAATTTAAACATCACAAGCTCGTGAAAAAGGGTTTCTTTACTTTAGCCGCAAGCGACACAATGTGAAATAATAGGTTTTTACCTATGAAATTGCCTTTTTATGTGGAATAAAAATAAGTACTTATTTTTTCAAACTTTTTTTTATTTCTGTTATTCAAAGTAATCACTAATGCAATCGACACATCTTTGCTAACGCATTGGCTGTTTATGGACTTTTTATAAAAATCGGCTGGACGGGGGGAAGCAACAAACTCTTCATTGGCATTTTATACTGCGTCTCGGGAATTTAATTTTTTACTCACTAAAAAGTTGTCTAAATTTTGAAAAAGTAATAGTCAGTAGGTGCACGGTCTAGTGAGTATGGTGTCGTGAAGGAGCAGTAGGAACGACCGATTGATCAAAGCTGGTTTCAGATGTGCAAGCTTCATTGTCTCCAGTTCTTCACAGTACACATCTGCAGTTATGTTCATGCCGTTTAGTAAAAACTTGCGGTGAATTACACCCGCACTAGACCACCAAACAGTAACCATCACCTTTTAAGTGGTAATTTTTGGTTTAGGGCATTGCTTTGGTGCTAAACCAGGATCTAACCAACTTGCTGAGCACTTTCGATTGTCAAACAGAATCCATTTTTCGTAGCACGTAACAATCCGGTTCAAAGTTCCTTCGTTTATTTGCTTATTGAGCATCGCGAGGCAAGTCTCGACGCGTATGTTGCGATGGCGGTCGTTAAGTTCGCGGGACATCCATCTATCTAGATTTTTTTACTTTGGCAATTCGTCAAAAATGAATCAATATTGTTACGTGCAGTTTGTGTCGTGTTGATTCCATGACGGAACCCATATTCCATAATTATACGAATTTTTAGAGTATCCATAACGACGAAAATGTTCACATGTAATAAAAATACAAAGCTACTCGATAAATGAAAGACTGAGTTTGTAAACAGAATGTCACGTTTTTAAAATAATGAATATTTTGATTTTAGAATACAGAGCTATTCCATTTTTTTTTATTTGAAACGACCAGTACTCCAACGGCAATTTCATAGGCAAAGACGTAATATAACTTTTGTTTATAAAATATTAAAGTTACTTTGCACTTTGCATTGACAAAAACTAATTGTTTCGAACTAGTTGTCGCCCCAAGTTTAAAATTTGTAGAAAGATAGACATAGACATTATTTTTTGCAAAATTATACAAGAATTGTGATAAACAAGTTTTTCACAGAATATTACAGAAATCGACATCAAACGTCTTAAAAGTGTACTGTTAGTATTCGTAGCAGCTAAATATCTTTTTACAGCTTTTGCTGCACTTCTACGACAGTGCTCGCCCGGGGAATTACCATCGCCCATTATAAAAAAGTAAACATGACTTTTGGGAATGTCGGATGACCATATCTTCCCTTTTTTTCCCAGTCCTTTCCCCTCCAAATCCTTAATCCTATCCCGATCCTATACAATAAATCTTTTCTTTCCTATTAAATTTTAATCAAGGCTAACAACAACTTGACGATCAAGCTTGTTGAGTTTGTGTTGTGTTTGTATTTTTAGAAGCGGGTTAAAACTTCATATTGAATGATATCCCTGAAACTTACATGAGAATCCGACGGGTACCTTCGGTATGTGGCCCTTAAAAACGGTAGGATAGGATTCTCAAATATGCCTATATGTAATAACGGCATCATGAGTTATCTTTATCAAACTGTCATGTGACCAACAATGTCATAATATTAATAGCGTAGATACTAGAAGTTAATATTTGGCCACATAACATAATTAATAAATAGCATTAGATATGCAGATGACATGGTGCTGCTAGACCCATCAGTAAATGCGCTTAGAAAACTGGTGCCAACGTGTGAAAAATATGCTATATATATATAATATATATAAAAATATGCAGCCTCATGGTTAATTTATAACAGCAGAAAAAGTGAACTCATGTTGTTCAGGTCTGGGGCAAAGAAGCCCACGGAAATGCCTAGTGTGTCTCTTGGCGGTATTTCACTAAATGAAGTAACACAGCTGAAGTATCTGGGACATATATTAAATGACAGCTTGAATGACGATGACAATATAAAGAGGGAAAGGAGAGCATCGTTAATGTGCAGAATTCGCGGAAGTACGAATAGCATACTGCAAACAATAGAGGCTAAGCCTAACTGTCCTATCTTACAACATTGGGTGCACACCCAGGTGAGCGTCCCAGGAGGCAATACCGTAAGCTGGCGTAAATAGAGGTTTATTATATAAAAGGCCTTTTTAATGTATTTTATATTATGTGTGAATTTTATATAATGTAAATTTTATTGTAATGTTCTGTTATATTATCGAATTTATTGCTATATTTATATTTCATGTAATGAATTAAGTTATTGACATTTTTCGTGACCAAATATTATACTATTTAATACATCTATGGACCATGGTCCGAAATAAAGATTTAAATAAATAAAGAAATAAATAACGCTTTATTTTGATATGACCCTTGAATAGCTAGATAATCGGTTGGCGCAATTTTTAAGTATTCAGCTTTGGGCATTGCTGGTATACAGATAGTTGTTTTAAATTTTGCTTTATGTATGTATGTGTATATATGGAGCGAAGGTTTTTGTTACTGACTGTACATAAATATTGAAAATGATGAGATAAGTATGTTAGAATAGAAGGAGACGTTAAGAAAGAATGAAAAGTAGTCAATACTCTTAGGGTCCGTCATTGGCATATGGTTAGCCACTTAAGTTGAGTACGGAAATGGGATACATGGTCACACTTAATAAGGTTGAATACGAATCGAATGCAGTTATTCATAAGTCGGTCTTGTTTATTGAGGTGATCTGCATTCAGATCGAACTAGCATACGTCACCATATGTCACACTTTGGTTATCGGTGGCAAAAAATTTATGAGTCGGTAGAGATTCCGCAGGGTTACCGAAACTTTTTGTAAGACACTAGCAATCTGATTTCTCCAGCTAAGAGTTGTATCAATAAACAAACCCAGATTCTTTACTTTACGGGTATACATAATAGACAAATAATTAAATATAATGGGTTAGAAATTATCCAAGTCCATTTTACATATGTTACGGGAGCTCTCGACTGCAATGGCTTAACATTTGAAGGGATTAACAATCAAATCAAATTTGTCAGACTATCTTTGAATGGTTGCTAAGTCCTAATTTATTTTGTCTGTGACATTAATATTGCCTCAACACATTGCCTTGTGCGTACAATTGAAGATCATCAGCATACAGATGATACGCACATCGAAGCTCATAAGTAATGAGGTTAATAAAAACAGAAAATAAAATAGGAGA
>JAOCPS010186081.1:0-14238 GCA_025505425.1 Graphium colonna
CTAAAAACTGATGCAAACAATATTGATATATACAATTATTGACAAGTATGAGTATAGTACGCCAAAAAAAAGGAGATGAGAGTCTCCGTCTATTTGTTCATTTCTTAATTTTTATATCTTCAATAGTATTGCAATGAATGGCGTAAGAAACTCAGCGGGTATGTATGTTTATAAAGATATATTTTTTTTAATTTAAATACCCTGGAGCGAGCAGTTTATTACCAGGATGTGTGTTATATATAATAAAATATATATATAAATAGATAATCATTGATATTGTAGTAACCTTTTACACACAAACTTTCCTTAACATTTCTTTAATTTATTAACTAGATATATTTTGAACGTTTTCTGGGAGTCTGTTGTAGAAGCGTATTCATTGCCAAATCCATATCAAATTCTGCGTACATTTTATCAGGGTACACAAAAGGATGAGTACTTTACATCCTGACAAACAGATAAAAAAATAACTTTTAGCTCAACAACCTGGCCATTCAACATGTTAATAGCATGTTGAATGGCCAGGTTGTCTTGTGCCTGGAACATACAAAAACGGAAGATACCTGGATAAGGGGTAAGTAAGAACGTCCAATATCCCGTAATCATCAAAATATAAGTTAAAACGAAAGCCGCGAGCAAAAGATAGTCTGCTATATATTAAACATAGTCCAAGCGATTTGCTTCTAAGGTCATACACATAAAGATACAAAGTACGGTGATATTAATGTTAAACCTAGAGACCAACCCTTCTGCACGGATTGCATATGTGTGACAAAATATTCTGTAAGTTGGTAAGTGATTTTGAAAATTATTTTACAACCAATGTCAAATTATTACATACCAATGGTATAATAAGTTTATAACTAAGTATAAACTTATAAACTAAGTTAAAGCTAAGTAATAACTTATAAAACCATAAAAAACTTATATTTTTTTTATAGAGAGAGGGAGGCAAACGAGGAAGCGGTTCACCTGATAGTAAGTGGTTACACATGGACATTACAATGGACATGGGCTCGCGCAACACCAGAAGATTTGCAAGAGCGTTTGAGTGGTCTTTTTCTTGAAAATCTCTGAATCGTATCGGTCCGGAAATACCGCTGGCGACAGTTGATTCCACAAACGTGTCATGCGTGGCAGAAAATTTTGGCGGAATATTAAGGAAAATATTTTGAAATAGTTATAAATTGAAAAGTTTGTATACTATTCCGTACTTTTTTAAAGAAATTAAGACAAACGAGCCGATGGTTCTGATGGTAAAGGATCCCGTCGCCCATAGACACACGCAACATCCAGAGAGTCGCGAGAAGGCAGACAGGGCCATCCGGCAACCCTAAAAATTATGCATACTTTATTTTATCCCGACTTTGTAAAGGGCGGTGGTACTTCCCTGGGCAAGTGCGGCCGTAAAAGTGCAGCGAAGATTGTGAAAAAGTAACACTTTTCGCCACCTGTAATGAACCTTTATAAGGTCATCTTTTGCCCGGGGAGCTTCACTCCTCCGAGACGCTTGCCCGAGTAATGGGGATAACCCCGAGACTCGAAGCCTTCGCTGCCCGTCGCAGCGGAGAAGACTCCGGATGGATGTGAGGGTAACAATCTGCTTGCTGGTGTGATATTCTGCATGGCCCTGCTAACATTATCACTTGGTGGTGGTTTTGTCTGCATGATCGTGCACGAGAGCGCAGGCACAAGCAGTGTGGGAAGGGAGGCATGTGCCTAACGCATCCTTATGCCTGCACTTACATATTTGCTTGTAGGTTATAAGGAGGTCTTTTCGCGGAATATTGCAATAAAACGGTCTAATAGAACTGTTTATTAAAAAAAGTCCCGTGTCAGTATTTGATACCTTGTGTATTATAATAATATTGCTACAGTTTTACTTAGCTCATCACAAATATTTGTTTCAATTAATATTAATTGTTGTGTATTTCAAGTTTTGTTTGTTAACAAAATAACAAAAAAACCAACTTAAAATGCTCCAAAAACGTACTTCTGAAACATTTTTTTTCGTTAATTTGATTTTTAAAACAAACTACTAATCCGATTTTTATAAAAAATAGTGGGACGATAATGGAAGTACACCCTATGGGATAAAGGATAAATTTTTAAAATCAGTTCATAACTGGCGAAGATTCCTAAATTTATTCATTTGATTCCTAAATTTAAGGTCCCATAAAATTTAAAAAATCATTTATGTACTTTGTTTTATAAATCACAATAACAAAATTTAGGCATTATAGCAGATTTCTGTGCCTTTTTACAACAGATTTAAAAAAATATATATTTTCTATCTCATAAGGTATGGTCACAGGGTATACTTCCAAAATGGTCCCACAAAACTTCCGTAAACATGGGATCAGTAGTTTGATTTTTTTTGTGAAAAAATTCTTGGTAAAATCATTAAAGGTCATTATTGTTATTTATTTTTATATTTAATATAGTAATAATAGTTACTTAAAGCTCATTGTACATATATTCAAATTTACCTACAGTTTATTCGCTAACTGACCGACGTCCAAATTACAAAGTGGCATTCCTTCTCACTGAATCTCCTAAGTATATGGAGCATCCTAAGTATAGATGAAAAACGACCATATTGTTCACATTCTTAAATGAAATTCACACATGAAATGTTTACATACGTTACATTCTAGAAATTTGTGAGAATTATTGTTTTAGGAAATGTTTATGACCATTTTTATTTACAATAATATTTCGGCAACGTCCAAAGACAGTTCATTCAAACTTATTTGAAAATTGTCATTAATTCGATGGAATTTTTAATATAAAAATGTATTCTTTTTACTGCCTCTATCGCCTATTTTTTTAAATGTTTATTCTAGATACATAATATAAAATCTAGTTTGCTTTAATTCGCTAAATGAAACGGCCTAATCTGTTAGTCTTTCTTGTATTCGTTGTAATTTATATAATGTCAAGGAGTGTAAGCCGAGCTACGTACTTACTCGTATATAGGAAGCTTTACCAATCATCGCTTTTATGGCGCTTTTTATTTATTTATACCCCTATGGGTATATCCATGGATATACCATCTTTCAGAAAACAAGCACATGGGTGATTCCGCGTTTTCTGATAACTGATATTTTTACGACAAATCGATAATTAAGTTTACAAAATTCACAGTTTTATAATCCTTTACCGTTACCCAACGTATGAACGCGTACTTACCAAATCCTCTCCCAATATTCCCTAATAATTTTTATCAAGACAACCATAAATTTCCCGACCAGTTTTGTCTTTGACATCAATTTGAGCCTAGCCAGTAGTAATAAAGTCATAAAATCGTATTCGTGGTAGTTTTATCTAAATCGCACTATAACTTTATTTTAATAATATTATTGTACAGAAGTAATAAGCAGCAGACGAAAATTTAATCCGGTGAAATGTTTTAAAACTTCCGAGGAAAATTTTAACTTCACCTGATACCCACATCTAAGCTTGTATGGATTTAAAATAACGTCAACTGTTTTGTGAAATTAAACCGCATCAAATATCATCTGTTTTAATTTAAAGATTGAAGTTTTAATGGATTTTGACTACCTTAAGATATGGTTACTTAACTAAAGGATTTTCCTAATCTTAGTGTGATAAAAGAACTCAAGGAAGGCAAAAGTTTGATAATTATGCTTTATCATTGTAGGGCTGTAGTGTCCTGTATGTTCAACTTACTTCAAAAATAAGGAAGCTTTTAATGCGTATTTATTAAGCTTCGTTTATTTGTCTAACAAAATCAGCTATCCGAATATCGGCAGTAATTCTTATGGATATGACGCACATATGCAGTTATTTATTACTCATATACCATAATTATTATTTATTTTTATTTTGACAACATTTATGATTCTATAAAAAAAATATTTACTTAACAATACCATTATGAAACATATAAAATGATAAAAAAATTAAAATTAAGTAAATGTAATTGATAGTTACCTCAATCACCACATATTTTATTAACTACAGTGGAAAATATTTTATATCAAAATATTTGAAGAAGTAAGTTGAAATATATATTTAAAACCTAAATTCCATTAGACCAAGTAAGCTTTAAACATATCCGATTACATATTGAATGCAGACTAAAACTTTTATATTTTAACAGTATATCATCATTTGGCAGTAGTACAAAGCAATTTGGAAAACTTTGTAGACTGGAGGTTATAGACGCTCTGGATCGTTAACCGAGTATTTTGCGACTTTTGTGCGCCATTCTTCTGCTACGCCAAAAGTGTTTCATTCATACAGTTTTTTTTTGTTATCATAAGTTGTAACAATATTTTGTCATAAATAATATGTAATACTTTTTCGGGGTCCATACAACTAAGCATTTAAAATATTAATAAAATTTAGATTACAAACAATTGATACGTAACACAACCGATGAAATGAAGGTGATTTATAAATTATAAACTAAAATTTAGTTAATAATTTTTGTGTTTAAAATATTTTATGATTAATTTTATTTTGCGGCCAACAAATGACAAATAATAATTTACGAAACTTATCATTTACTTATTGCATCATGTTAGGTTCATACGACTATATCGAGGATACTTTAAAAAGTTTTTCAATCTATAAAAGATTGAAAAACTTTTTAATCTGTAAAACTATCTTTGATATGCACGATGCATGACAATTAAATTGACGAAGACATATTGCGCTGATACGGATATTTACTAAATAATTGCAACTAACGCTGCAGTCAGACACTCCTTAGGCATTGGGCAACACAGGTGAGACATAAGCTCAAATAGAATCCCTTAAGCCTACTCCCGCCATAAAGTTTTAAAAAATCTGCTATTTGCGCATCTGTTAATAAATTACAACCACCATGTCATACATGACTTGGAAAATATTGTAGTTTGGTACGCCATGAATATGCGTGTAATATAAAAAATAAGAAAGGTTTTCTCAGAAAGTCCGTACGTCTACATCATCTATGCTGTAAAAATAATCATCTCTTATAATTTATAACGGTTTTGCTTGTAATTTTTATAGTAAGTGATAGATTGCGAAAAACACATCTTTAAATAAATACTAAAACATGACGAAGGAGAAAGGCTTAAGGAAACTTAAGCACGTTTATGCCATACATCCATTAGAACCTTAACAAGACAATTTTAAAATCTTTTAATTTTATAAGTATAAGATTTATACTAGAATAAAAAAAAATCGTTTCCATTTTTAGATTTTTCTTTGTCATTTAATACATAATGTAAAAATATTGCGATAAATTGAGATATTTTGTAAGGTGGTGGAGCATAATCTCTTTTCATAGCTTAGCAGACAACTATCCTACCACTCAAGATAGATTAAACTGGACACGAAAAAGTTGGTTTAGTAATTTTAAAGTCCATCACAGACAAAAGACGAGGCACGTAATTTAACTAGTCTTCCAATATGTGAAATTTTATAATCCGTGGTTCATTATATAATTCATTACATAAACATTTATTATATTTGAGTCAATATTATACCTAGCTTCATTTCAATTACTTATCACATTCAATAAACGTTACAATGTGTACCTATCTAACCTATCAAAATTAAACATCTTTATGGATTTTATCGCGGTTTATTTTAAATTTACCTACCCGTGAACCATGAACGCTGTAAAGGGTTTGAAAAAACCCGTAAAATTATTTAATTTAAAAATGTCTCATATTACCTTAAATCTCTGAAAGAAAAATGTGTACCTAATTAAAAATAATTGGTTTTGTGGTCTCGGAACAAAAAGGATGTGATAGGTTGACGGAAACACAGACCCCAGTGATTATATAATGATGCAGTTGTTTTTTCCTTTTGAGGTACATATTCCAAAACAACCATAGAAATGTAACAATAAGGATCGCTACTCGACCAAGCCAAATACTTTATGGTAAATTATCATCGACTATATTTTCATTTATTTGTTTTAATTTCTGAAAAGAAATTATTCATTTTGAAAAAAAATACAACAATACACAAAAATCCAAATAATGAATTTAAAACGAAAATAAGTGTTCTCTATTTGCACAGTCTTAAAAAAGACATTCAGAGGCTAATTGTTGAGCTTTGAGCCGCATAAGGCGTAATAAATATAGAATATAAATATAGATTACAAAATATAGAACTATGTATCTGATTTTATATATGCCCTTTTTCGCAAGTAAATAAATTTCGTTGTTACTTAAACGTTAAAAACCGTAGCTTAACCAACAACTAAACAATGTTTTGAACATTACCTAGCATATTACCATGAAATACATAACTTATCAAAAAAATCAGCTACAGATCAAATATTAACGAATACCGACAGTGGTATAGTGCTTAAATACACTAGAAAAACTTTGGCTTGAAAAGTAAACCTCCACAATGTTGGAGTAATTAATCAGGCTTAAAGAAAAACTTTTCCTTTATTGCAGGAACTCACGAAAAATTCAGATTAAGCTGAGACTGGAATAAACATGAACGAAAAGTTTTGTCTGTGCATCAAGAGGACTTTAACTTCAGCATCAACTTTGGCTACAAACAGTATATTAAGAAAATTAAAAATTATGTTATTCTAAACGTGTCACGTCAAGTCATCTACTTGTCTCTGCGTTAATATTTAACCGAAAAGAATTATATACGATCTCAGTTAAAAGTTTTATTTTATCTTTTGAATTTTGTTATTTATAATAATTCTAATAAATAATATAATAGGAAAACAATAGCATTTAGAAAAATATATAGACTTATATAAATATAATATTTTTCTACATGATGGGACATTGTCTTATGTTGGAGTGAAATAATTTTAATTATTTTTTTTATATGTGAGGTTTTATAAACTAAATTGCGAATATTAAGTATTGCGAATACTAGAATTCTGGAAGCAAAATTTGAAGCATCAATTAGAGTTAATGCTAGTTTTATACTATATAAAAATAATTTCTCAGCTTGTTGAAGGAAAGCACAGTCATCACATACACTAAAGTCGTAGCAAAAAACAATTATTTCTGTAACTCTAGTTTTAAACGGCCTTTAAAAGAATCAGGTTTTCCATTTGGGTGTGTTTATTATTTCGTTTCTCTGTGATTTCTGAGAACGGTTTTACAAATTCTTACGGCGTCTGTTAGCTTTTTAAATATCGCTGTAATACTTGTGTGTCATCTATTCTCTGTTCTCCTTTTGGGATGCCTTTTCTTCTTGAAATCAGGAAATACATTAATTGCACTATTTTAGCAAGACTATTTTCAGACTAATGGGAAAAATGGACGGTACTAACTTTCTCAAAGGTAATAACCGTAAATAGAAATGCTATGTATGCATATCAGATTATCAGAGGTACTCTAGATTTTATTATTACACTGGTGATAAAAAGCAGTGGCAATAAAAACTTATTGATATTTTATTAGTTTACCTATGTATATAATTTAAGAATATTTTTATGTATTTGTGTTTATCACAAAAACGTACTTTTCGTGCTATTTTAACACTTTTGTTTTGTAACACATATATTGTTTAGAAACAGTGCGAGACATGTTTATGTTCAACTTCGCCGAAAAGTACTGCAACGGCACGTTAGCACATAGAACAAAAAAACTTATACGTTTATATGTAATTTTTCAGTGCAAGCGATATTTCGTCATAAATTGCACTAAGAGTTTGGATGAAACTACACAATTTAAAAATGCAATATGGGAAATAAGTGAAATAAAGATTTCGTAACAAAATCCATATGCAATAACAATTATGATTGATCACAATGGAGTTTATAATATTTATATTGAAGTCAACAAAATAAGATTTTTTGGTTAGTTGAGCATAAAATCTATATGAATAATATAAATCCCAAGAATTCGTTTGTTTGTTTCGTTGAATGCCCTGATCTCACTAACTGCTGGTTTGAATTGAAAAATTATTTTAGTTTTGTGAAGTCCAATTATTGAGAAAAGCTTTAGGATATTGAATATCACGCAATGACGAATACGAGCGAAGCATCAACGGGAGATCTTGTCAATACAGGAAATTTACATGGGTGAATCCGTTGGAACCTTTAATATACCTTTAATATAACCGTTTAATATACATTTTGCTACACATCGCATTTATAAATTATACATGTATTTTTTGGTAACGCGATAGCCATCCTTAGCTTTTTCCTCATTTCCTCTTCAAATACTTATTACGTGCCTGACCCGTCCTATTTAATAAACTTATTTTATTTAAGTTTCCAGGTTTGGAACGTATATACAACTCATCGGATGTCTATCGTGTAACATGTTAAGTGGCATCAGTTGAACCGTTTACTCGTTTGTCATCCCTTTCATAAAAAAAATCACGTTATTAAATAACATGAAATGTAAAATTAATGTGGCAAATGAAAACTTTATATGATATATATCAGCATTGAATAGCCATGTATGCTTTTCGTTTTTGATTAATTTGTCTTAACTTTCGTGTCCAAACATCCCATATTTTTTCTGCATTCGTTTACGGACAGTGACGTGCGGATAATTCTGTTATTACATGTTTTTCAAAACTTTACAAATATTATTTAAGCGCAGTCCGATAGTTTAGCCTTAATCCGTGTTATACAGTTACTTTTACCAATCTACGGAATAAAACCGTGTTAAAATATATTTCTGCTTATCATTCGGTTTATCCATACTATAAATTACTGGTACTACGTTCATTTACTTTTGAGTTGCCATCAGATTTGTACTTGTGTTTTGTAAACAGATGCCGTTTGCCACTTTTGCGCATGATTTACTAAAGGTAGCACTTCCATATATTAAGATTACAGTCAACTAAGTGCTTAATTATTATACAATAATATTTAACGCACGTTTTTGCGTTACGTGATTCTATTCAATGTTACATGATTCGCAACGGTATAATCTACGGGCATAAATTGCACTTCACTGTTAACCAGATCATTAAACTTATTTTTATTTCCTACAATAAAATTATCTGTAGTAACAAAATTGACAAGCTTAAACATATAGAGAACATATTAAGCACTTGGTTGGGAAAGCAGTGGAGAAGGATTGGTATTCTTCTTGCAAAAATTCTACTGAGTTAGCCATTGGTTAAATTTGTAATACACTCTTTTTGAGCTTAAGATTGAGGACCATTTACCAATGGACAATTTTTTTTTGAAATTATAAAATTATACGTTATATTACATAAATGAAATAAAAAAGCATTAAAGTTTAAATAAGACAATATAACCGGGTCTTACTGAACTACGATACTAGGGAGTGTTAATGTGATTTTATGAAATGTAAAGACCTTTACTTACACTTTTTTATACATTTGCATTTTATAAAAGTAAACCAATTCGGAAATAAAATAAGGCAACAATAAAATTATTAAATGGCAACTGATAAACTTTTTAAATGATATATATGAAAGAAATGTGTGATAAAATTTAATTTCATAGATTATATTTGAGTTATTTATATTGAGTTCTTTATTCGGGTTTTGTATTGCAAGTATGTTATTTGGTATAATGGAATTGTGTTTTTTTTAGTGTTGTAATAGTTACGTATTCAAAGATCAGTCCTAATAATTACTTTTTGTTTTTGAATCACTAAAGTACGATTTACTACATCCATATCTGCAAATATTGTTTGTAAATATATTTCAAGTTTAATAATTCAACAGGTTAGGTTAAATATATAGGTAGATAATGTCGTTGGTAGCAACCATTTTTTATGTTGTAGACAATGGCGCAACGGAATAATGAAAACTCTTTAATACAAAACATTTTTAATACATTACTATTTTGTGGGTTCCGTACCACAAAAAAAACAAAACCCTTATAGGATCACTCTGTTGTCTGTCATCGCATCACATTTAAGTCTTGAAAGACGATCAAGGACCTTTTTATCATGAACACGTGGAAATATAGAGTTGAAGTTCATACCAAATACTTAAGTCTGTTGTCCCTTTGAGTTGTAAAAAATCAAACTTCTAAGTCGATTTTCTACTTTTTTTATATAGAATTTTCTACTTTATATCGGCACTCGCAAAGGAATCAAAACGTACACGATATTCTCCGAGAACTCAGGATCATGAAATTTCGTATGAAGCTAGTCTTCTATCACAGATAAAGAAAAAAATATTATATGATATAAGCAAAAAAGTAAGTTTTTGCTTATATCACATAATAAAAATATTTTTAAGAATTTTATACTTACTTCCCCTTTCCCTCTGCGTTGCGTTCAGGTATTTAATTGAAATTCTTATCAAAAATTCAGGTCTATAATACCTTTATTCTGTAAAATAACCGAAGTGCTACGTCAACGCAATCAAAAGATACAGCAATTTAAACAGCATATTTTGAAACTTGAAACTTAAAAAGTAGAGAATCAAAACCTACAGGGTATTTTCCGTGAACTTAGAAAGTTGAAATATGGTACGAATCAATGTAGCGAAAAGTATAAATTTTTAATGACGTCTAATAAAAATGTTTTTAATAATTTTCAACTTACAACCATTTTTCTCATGAACACGTATAGGTAATTAGTTGAATCTTTCTACATTGTTATATTATGGATTTCATTTGAGTTTGTACGGAACCCTCGGTGCGCGAGTCCGACTCGCACTTGGCAGGTTTTTTATGGAAAGAAAGACAAACGAGCCGAAGGTTCACCCGATCTTAAACGACCCCGTCACTCATAGTCATGCACAACATTCGGAAAGTTTTATGAAGGCATTTTACTTTTCACAAATTACTCAGTTGTCATTTCATATATATCGTTTTTTTTTTTGGTATTGTAATTATATTACATATAAGACTTCGCAGAGTTTGCTGCGTGTTTTGAGAAAAACAAGTGTACCATGTAATAACTACTTAGTTTACTATTAACTTATCGTTTTTCATAAAAAGTTTTGTATTTTAATTAAAGGCTACACTACCGTCATTTTGTTTTTCGCAAAGTCTTACTTCCAAATGCTAACTAGCAGGCAGGTAATTGTTGGCCGCATGTTGCGAATTCGTTAGCCCGATCACATTGTCCCACTTTAAAATTAGGTACGTGAAGTGAGAACAGTGTTAAAAAGTTGATGAGTTAAAGAAATATACACTATGTTAAAACATATGATCAATAAAATAGAACAAGTTTGTTTTTACAGAAAAATACAAAAATCGACTTCAAACGCCTTAAAAGTGAATTCTTGTGACATATATTCACAGATTAAAAAAAAAATAAAGTACAAAACCAATTTTTCTAAAAAATTATATGAAACCATACGTGTTAACCATGTTTGTATATACTTTCAGATAAAAAAAAATCCAATCGGTTCACGCATCGCAAATATATCCAAAAACATAAAATCATCCGAATTGAGAGCCTTTTCCCTTTTTGTAGTCGGTTAAAATCGTCTTGATATTAATGTCATTCGATTAGTTTTTAACGTTTGTAAGCATAATCGTATAATTCCTTTTCATGTGACATCGAAATCGAATAGCTGGAAATTTTCTGTAGATCTGATTCTGTTGATGCTATAAGAATCGTATCATAAGCGTATCGGAGATTGTTTATACCCCATCCGTTGACTATGATACCACAGTCAAGATTTCTTAATTTATTCTTTATTGAAATGCTCAAAATTTTAAACTCGAAATTAAGGTAACAAAAGGCGGAATTAACGTATTATTTTCCAGTTAACCTTGGGTGTGGAGACAATTTGTAGTAAATATAGAAAAAATATTATTTAAGTATGTTAATTACATACAAAATACTTACATAACGATGAAACTAAATATACATCTTGACACGCGGTAGCGTGTCAAGCCAAGTTCAAGTAACAGAACTGGCGAACAGCACCATGTGTAATATTACACGAACCATTTGAAGCCACTTTTGACCCCCTCGTAACTCAAAGACTTTTTTACATAAACATGTCAGATTTGGCTCATATATTGAGACTTGCGAGGGCCTCCGTAGCCTAGTGGTATGGGCGCTTGCTTTACAAACCGGAGGTCAGGGGTTCGAACCTCGCGGGGGGACAACGACTTTCTATTGTTATTTCTTGGTTGGATTAGGGCAATGCGGGCTGATCGCCCGATTACCTGAAAAGACAGATAATCCATGCGTCAGATGGACATGTAAAAAGTCGGTCCCGTTTGCCAAGAACATCTTAGGCAGTCGTTATAGGATGTCAGTGTCTTCAAATATCCTGACAACTAATCCATCCTTCGAATTTGAGGTCGGATACCAGTTGCTCTGCGTAAAAACAAAAATTCAAGTAATATTTGGGCGGATTAGAAACTGACCCCAAGTAATTTGGGAAAAGACTAGGAGGAAGAAGATTGAGACTTGCGAGATATATATGACCTCCAAAATTCTATACACGCGGTAGCGTTTTAAACCAAGTTCAAGTACTGGCAAGCAGCAGCATAGATGTTATATTACACGAACCATTTGAAGCCACTTTTGACCCCTTCGTAACTCAAAAACTATTTTACATAAACATGTCAGATTTGGCTCATATAATGAGACTTGCGAGATACATGTGAATCCTAATTCATGAGTACATCTCAAACAGTTATTAAGATATTAACGTCCGAAAATTTTTAATTTTATCACTGACTGACCTATAGATCAAAATTCTAACCCAGTTCTATATGACCTAGAAAGTTAAAATTTGGCATGCGGATAGATAATTAGGTGAATATAAAGGAATAAACCGGCAACTCGTAAATTTTTATTATTTTATTATAATTTTTCATTTCATTGATTTTATTAGGAACACTTGACTTATTTTTAGTGCCCGTAACAATAATAGATGTAAGAATCAGCAATCAGCAATTAAAACTTACGAAGGCCGGTCTTTAAGTAGATTTTAAGGCCTTCAAGAGAATATATAACTTGTTTTTTTTATTTGTGTCTCAGTACTTATAATTAGTAGTATAGTCGACTTTTGTATTTATTACAGTATTAACTAGGATTAAGTATTATGTATTGTTTCAAAGTTTAACACACATCAATATTGTATGATCATTATACTTATAAATATTAAAATAATAATCATTTTGGTCAATGGCGGCGTAACGCGACAGTTGACTTAATTGTTGTAATTGATTATCCTGTTAAAAATAATAAATATGAAATGAAAGCCAAGTTCGATATTAAAATATATGCCTTGGTTATTGACTTCAACGACAAAAGATTTAAGATCTAAATGGGTCCCAAGTTCAATTGTCAGACGTGAATTTTATTTAACAACATAAAATATAATTTCTTCTTATAACTCAGGTTAATATATTGTAGCCAAAGGTTTAATTTAGCTAGTTTTCATATACGAAAAAAATAATATATAACCTTTCGCCATCAATCAATGTACCTAAATTGCTTGATGGAAGAGCTAGGAGACAGTGACTAGAATCTTTTGATGAGACGACAAAAAAACGAGCGCGGTCTGTATCACTGTCTAAAGCTTGAAAAAATTATTGGTGAGTTTTTCGCACCAACGGAATATCCCACTGTTTTTGTTGGTTAACTTTCAGTTGAATATTTTCATTAGAGCAGGTAGATAGGTACCCAAGACATCCTTGCTTCCTCATCAAAATTAGGTTGATGTAAAATTTTATGGCTCAAAAAGGTTACGCTATTCACGGAAGCAAGGAAAGCTGGCAAAGGAATTCTTGAAATTTTCGTAAAACCTATTTCACCGAAGCGTATAGGTAAAGTCGCTTGAGTCCAGCTCCGTTCCTTAAAAGATAAATATTTTTTTTTCTAAAGTTGTCTTAAGACTTATATGAATTTCGTTCAAAATACCAGTGCATTTCCAAACTAAACTCGAGCAAAGAAGATATGTGAATTTGGGAACAAAGACACAATGTCATGTCATGTGTCATGTGTAAGAGCTATATGAGTATTTAGAAGAAACAATTTTTAGGTATCATCATATTAAAAATTGGTCAAGTTTTACTTTTAAGAAAGGTTCCAAACTTGGAGATAATAGAGAAGCACTTAAGAGGTAAAGTGAATTCACACACATTTCTTTAATACCTGGAGAAATCGAATTAAAATTTGAAAAGAACAAATTTTATCCAAAAAAATTTATGAGAAAAGAAAATCCCATATTTAGAATTATTTAAATTAAGACCGATCTTTCCAAATTTATTGATAATTTGGATAAGATCATTATATACGTCATCAAAATTACCGCCTAGAGTACCATCGTCCAGGTACCAGGCATTGAGTTTAGATTTCAACTTTGAAATAATTGGTTGAA